>JARHVA010002554.1:0-50000 GCA_037957365.1 Torreya grandis | reverse complement strand
GGTAGTCATGTAAGTTATCAAAAGAAAATCAACTTAAGGGGAAAAAAATAAAGTTTTTCATTCAATAGGCATGAAATCAAACTACAAGATAAGTCTTTCAGATGACAAGTTGATTTATGACACAAATTTTATGTTTCACATGAAAAACCTTACAAGATACACATACATTTAGGCATGCCAAGTGTAGAGATACAATGTATATGCATAGACTATTTGAATTAATGATTTTAGAAGATGTCTATTTCTAAAATGTAATCATTGAAAATTTCCAATGCCTAATCATGATCAATAATTAGTGATTAGCACATCTCTTCCAAGACACTTGCATGTTGCATAAAAAAGAGATTTTGAATAGAGCATGAATAATCATCAGACCATATTTAACAAAGTAGTTTTTTTTTGCCTATTACAATTTTAATTGATTTGACAAAAACATGTGCAAAGTGTCAAATGAAATACAAGGGACGTGGACTATTTGACATAATTTTTTAGAAAGCTATGTTTTAGTGTTTAGGCTTCAAGATTTAAGGTATTCCCAAAATAAATTTGTTGAAAATGGTTTTATAACTTTAAAGCATGTACAACTGGGATACAATTATTACTCCATAATATTTGTGACCATTTTTTTGAATTGTAACAAAAACAAATTTAGAATGTCATTTTAAAATGCATAAAACCATAAATGGAAATACATATTTGTTACATGTTGTGTTTATAAGCAAGTTTTAAAAAATAAAATAAAAACACCAAAGAAAAGAGGCTACATATTAACTATCTGACAAAAATGGCTAAAATACATGTAGTGAATTTAGAACATATAGTGAATGAGCATAAACTACACAACATTCATTACTCACTTTATGCCACTCTTGAATGCAAACAATATTGGTCATTGTTGGCACAACACAATCAGACATGTTGTATTTAAGCCATATATACCAAACACAATGAGCCCTTTTTCTTGCCATGGTAGGGGATTTTGTTTTTTTTCAATCTTATGAAACAAAATAGTCCATTTTGCTATGTTAGATATGTGATAACAAATTTAAATGTTGGATCCTTTTGCAACATGATTTATATCCCACTCCTTGATTGGGGGGTGGGGTGGGGGGGAGCAGGGTGGGAGGGATTGGGCAATGCCCCCAAAACCCACCCCACCACCCCCACTTGTATAGACATTCAATTTTAAAGATTGTGCAATTATATATAATGTTTTACTACATTTTAAAATTTATGGTGTGTTACTAATAAATTTTGATTTAATAAAGATTAAACTATAGATATGAATAACTTAATTACCGCCAATATGTTCAGAGAAACTATTTTTTAATACATTTATAAAATTGTTCATAATTTTTGTTATACAAAATTCACTCATAAACTCTTTATTTGCACATTGATTGGATACTTATTTAGATATTTCTTACAATTCTTATTCTTTTGAGAGTTGGGGCACTTCTCTTTTGATAATTATCTCTTTGATAAATGTATTTAAAGGAAGACCAAGGTTGCATGTATTCCTTCCACATTGAATAGAAAAGTCCCTAATATTGGAAGGATGTTTTTTGTATTTATTGTCTTGTATTTCTTTGAATATTTACTATAAGGTGGATTTTGGTAGAGGCTACATGGGTTGTAATAGATTTGCAACCCTTTGAAGTGTCTATTCAATTGACAATCCACCATGTACTAAAATTATGATGGGGTTTTTAAATCACAGTTGAGACCTATTGATTACCAACATCATGATTTTTTTTCATTACTTCCCATCTGTGAGAGAAAAATCACAAGGTGAGTGTCTTGGAAGTTCATGAGACTAGTTATGCATCTTTCCAACACAAATAATGCAAAAACAATGTGGTAGTCATGTAAGTTATCAAAGGAAAATCAACTTAAGGGGAAAAAAATAAAGTTTTTCATTCAATAGGCATGAAATCAAACTACAAGATAAGTCTTTTAGATGACAAGTTGATCTATGAAACAAATTTTATGTTTCACATGAAAAACCTTACAAGATACACATACATTCAGGCATGCCAAGTGTAGAGATACAATGTATATGCATAGACTGTTTGAATAAATGATTTTAGAAGATGTCTATTTCTAAAATGTAATCATTGAAAAATTTCCAATTCCCAATCATGATCAATAATTAGTGATTACCACATCTCTTCCAATACACTTTCATGTTGCATAAAAAAGAGATTTTGAATAGAGCATGAATAATCATCAAACCATATTTAACAAAGTAGTTTTTTTTTTTGTCTATTACAATTTTAATTTCTTTGACAAAAACATGTGCAAAGTGTCAAATGAACTATAAGGGACATGGACTATTTGACATAATTTTTTAGAAAGCTATGTTTTAGTGTTTAGGCTTCAAGATTTAAGGTATTCCCAAAATAAATTTGTTGAAAATGGTTTTATAACTTTAAAGCATGTACAACTGGGATACAAGTATTACTCCATAATCTTTGTGACCATTTTTTTGAATTGTAACAAAAACAAATTTAGAATGTCATTTTAAAACGCATAAGACCATAAATGGAAATACATATTTGTTACATGTTGTGCTTATAAGCAAGTTTTAAAAAATAAAATAAAAACACCAAAGAAAAGAGGCTACATATTAACTATCTGACAAAAAAGGCTAAAATACATGTAGTGAATTTAGAACGTATAGTGAATGAGCATAAAGTACAATTAGTATATGTATAAGCCAACACAACATTCATTACTCACTTTATGTCACTCTTGAATGCAAACAATATTGGTCATTGTTGGCACAACACAATCAGACATGTTGTATTTAAGCCATATATACCAAACACAATGAGCCCTTTTTCTTTCCATGGTAGGGGATTTTGTTTTTTTTCAATCTTATTAAACAAAATAGGCCATTTTTCTATGTTATATATGTGATAACAAATTTAATTGTTGGATCCTTTTGCAACATGATTTATATCCCACTCCTTGATTGGGGGGGGGGGGGGGGGGGGGGGGGGGGCGGGGGGCGGGAGGGGGCAACGCCCCCAAAACCCACCACACTACCCCCCCTCCTCTTCACCACCCCCTCCCAACTATTTTTTTCATCCCCAAGAAAAAAATCAAGAAGTCAATCCCTTGTTTCTAGGAAGATGAATTTCACTTAATTCTATTTTTAGGAAGGAAAGTCCTAATGGCAGTTTTGTACTCTATTTTTAGGAAGAATCCTAATGGTGCTTTGCCAATTAGGCATATTTATCTTTGTGGAGTTTGCATGTAATCTAAGATGAATTCATTTTTAATCTATTCATATTGAGTTAATAAAGCCTGATATCTTACACTATAGATGTTTCCTTAGTTCTACTAAAGTTTTACCATGTAATACTAGTGTTTTGTCTTATGCATGCTTAGTTGAATTATCTTTGTTATTATAAATTTTTATTCTATTTATTGGTTATTTATTGCTATGAATTATCTAATTTCCTAACAAGTGGTATTAGATCAATGTTAATCTTATTTTCTAATAATTTTGTTTTAGATTTGGTGTTATTTTTTGAAGCATCAAATGGTGAAAATTATGAATTCAAAGTTTGAGGTGGAAAAGTTTAATGGTAAGAACAACTTTGAGTTGTGGAAACTCAAAGCATATAATGCGCTAGTGTAACAGGGTTTGCACAAAGCCATATACTAAAGGAAAATAAACCTATGATGATGAATGATGATGATTGGGAAGAGTTAAATACAAAATCTCTTAGTACAACACGATTGTGTTTAGTAGATGAGGTTATTTTAAACATAGTTGGAGAAAATACTGTAGTAGGCTTATGGAACAAATTAGAAGGTATGTTCATGACAAAATATATAAAAAATCATGTTTACATGAAGAGGTAACTATATACATTAAAAATGAAAGAAGATATAAAAATTGTTGATCATTTAAATATTTTCAATACTGTGTTATGCCAGTTGACTAATATTGGTGTGAAAGTGGATGATGAAGACAAGATAGTCACTTTATATGTACTTTAATAGATTCTTGGGATCATATAATAACTTCCATTATCTTTAGTATTGTTGATGATCTTGACTACAATATTGTTGTGGGAGCATTATTGGTTGAGGAGATGAGAAAATCTAGTCTAGAGACTTCTATGCTTGAAGCTATGGTTACTAAGGGAAGATATAAAGAAAGAGGGAAAAGCTCTAGAGGCATATATAGATCTAATTTAGAATCCATGAAGAGTAAGGTAAATTGACATAACTACGATAATGTAGGACATATTAATAAATATTGTTTGAAGAGGAAAGAAGGTGAAAATAAGGAAGATTTCACCAAGGAAGCAAATCAAGTATAAATAAGTGAAGGGATGACTGATGGAGTTTTATCTATTTGTAATGTTTTCTCTTATCATCATGATTGGTTATTGGAATATGGTGATACACACCACATGTGTTCACATAGGAGTTGGTTTTATACTTTCCAAATCCTTAAACTGAAGTTTTGTTATGGGTAATAGTATTTCTTGTAAGACTAAAGGGATTGGTAGCATTAAGATAAAAATGTTTGATGGTATGGTGAGGACTCTAACAAAAGTTAGATATGTACCAAAAATTAAACAAAATTTAATTTCTTTTAGTGAATTGTATTCCTACTATTATAAGATACAGGTCAAGGTGGAGCTCTAAAGGTGTCTAAGGGTGCCTTAGTTGTAATGAAGGCTTTAAAAGTTGGTAACCTTTACATATTACAAGGGAGTGAAGATATAATTCAAGAAGTTGTGGTATCTAAAATAGTAAAATATCCTACTGGTCTATGGCATATGTGTTTGGGCCACATGAATGAGAAAGAGTTAAACATATTGAAAAATTATGAGTTACTTCCTAGTCTCTAAAATCTCTAGATTTGAATTTTTGCAAGTATTGTGATTTTGGGAAATAAATTAGATGGAAGTTTAAAGTAGGAAGTCATCTAAGTAAAGGTATTATTAACTATATTCATTATAATATTTAGGGCCCATAGCCATTAATTTCATAAGGAATAAAATTGTATTTTGTTATATTTATAGATGATTTCTATAGAAAATTATGGGTCTACTGTCTTAAAATAAAATTTGATGTTTTCAATGTATTTAAGCAATTTAAAGTGTTGGTTGAGAAGAAAATTGGTAGTTCAATCAAATGTTTAATAATAGATAATGGAGGAAAGTTAACATCCTTAGAATTTTAGAACTATTGCAAGGAAGTTGGGATTGAAAGACATAAAATCACCATTTATACACCACAATAAAATGATATTACTAAACACATGAATAAGAATCTTCTAGAGATAACAAGGAGCATGTACAAAAATGCAAATTTGGATAAACAAATATGGGTAGAAGTGGTTTTTAAAACCTATTATCTAATAAATCATTCACCATTAGTTGTAATAGATTTTAATATTGTTGAAGAGATATGGAAAGGCCATCCATGTGATTATTCATATTTGAAACTTTTTGGTTGTAATGCTTATGCTCTTACTAACAAGTATCAATGTTCAGATTTAGACCCAAAATCTAAGAATTACATCTTTGATGGATATGGTGTTAATGGATATAAATTGTGGGATATTAATATGCATAAAATCATCATTATCAGAGATGTAGAGTTTGATGAAACTCCTTTCATAAAATTAGATACTGAAATGAAATAAAAATAGGAACTAGAACATCAATATGTTAAGGTTGAAATGGAGCCATCTTTAGATTTTAAAAATGAGAAAATTTAGCCATTTTTTGATGGTGAAGATGTTGAAGGTGTTTAATATTTACAACTTGAGGAAACACCTCAACAGTTAGAATGGAGGTCAGAACATGAGGAAATACCTCTAAAACTAGTATGGATATCTACATGGGTCAAGCATCCTCCTATAAGTACAATCCCAATATTTTAATCCCTTCAATTTATAATGATGGAGAACCTAGTTATTATTAGGAATCATTATAAGATATGGATGGTACCAAATGGAAAAGGGCAATGCAGGAGGAAATGGATGCATTGGCTAAGGACAAGTCATGGGACCTAGTAGAAATTCTAAAAACTAGAAAACATGTTGGCTACAAATGGGTTTACAAATGAAAGATAGGTCTTGATGAAAAGGTTGAATGGTATAGGGATTGATTGGTGGAAAAAGGATTTGTATAAAAAAGGTATTGATTTCAATGAAATCTTTTGACCAGTTGTTAAACTTGTTTCAATTCAAGTTGTCTTAGCATTAGTAGCTTTACTTAATTTGGAGTTGGAATAGTTAGATGTTAAGATAACATTATTGCATGGAGATTTAGAAGAAGATATATACATATGAAATAACCTAAGGTTTTTGTATAAGATAAAAAAATATTTGTTTGCAAGCTCAAGAAATCATTATATGGCTTGAAACAATCACCCAGGCAATGGTATAAGAAGTTTGATTCCTTCATGACAAGTCAAAAATTTCTAAAGAGTGAGTATGACCATTGTGTTTAATTCAAGTTTTTATAAAATGGTTTAATCATTTTATTGGCATTATATATTGATGATATGATTGTATCAAGCAAAATCATGGAAGAAATCAATAATTTAAATCTCATCTAACTAGGGCATTTAATATGAAGGAATAGGAGAAACAAAAGAAATCTTAGGCATGGAGATACACAAAGATAGGAAAATGGTAAGATTTGGTTATCACAGTAGAGGTATTTAGAAAAGATACTATCCAAATTTAATATGAAGTATGTGAAACTAGTTAGTATCTCTTTTGCTTCCCATTTCAAGTTTTCTTCAAGTTTATGTCCTAGTAGTGACGAATAAAAGTAGTATATGTCTCATGTACCATATGCTAGAATAGTATGAAGTTTAATGTATGTTATGGTATGTACAAGGCCAATCATTTCACATGCAATTAGAATTATCAATAGATATATGGAAAATATAGGTAAAGAACATTGGGTAGTAGTGAAATGGGTGTTTCACTACTTGTGAGGCACAAGTGACTATTTCATCACCTACGATAGATCTAGTGATTTTATTTATGGATATGTTGATTCTTATTTTACAAGAGATCTAAAAAAAATAAGATCAACCTCTGGTTATGTTTTTAAAATTTTAGGTGGACCTATTAGTTAGATGTTAAAGTTTCAAAATATTGTTTCTACATCAACTACTAAGGTAGAATATGTGGCTGCCTATCATGCTTGTTAGGAGGTAATTTGGCTAAAGGGCATATTAGGTGAGTTTGGAAGAGAGTGATACAAAATGAAGGTATTTTTGATAGTCAGAGTGCAATTTATTTGGCTAAGAATCTAGCTTATCATGTTATGATAAAACATATTGTAGTAAAGTACCATCTTGTCAGACATGTGATTGATGAAGGAAAAGTATCACTTGAAAAGGTTCACACAAAGGAAAATAGTGTTGATATGTTCACAAACCCAATATTTTTAGATAAGCTAAAATGGTTTTTTGCTTCTCTTGTCTTGTAGGAAAGGTGATGAGTTGGTCGGAAAAATATCAATTGGAAATTATTGTCAAGGTGGAGATTGTTAGATATGTGACAACAAAGTTAAATGTTAGATCCTTTTTTGATGTGGTTTATAACCCACTATTCGATGGGAAGGTGGGGGTGTAATGCCCTCCCAGCCCCTCACCACCCCCTACTATTTTCATTTCGCCCAAGCAAAAAATCAAGGAGTTAAACCCTTGTTTCTAGGAAGATGAATTCTACTGAATTTTATTTTTAGGAAGGAAAGTCCTAATGGCATTTTTGTACTCTATTTTTAAGAGGAGGAATCCTAATGGTGATTTTCCAATTAGGTATATTTATCTTTATGGAGTTCACATGTAATCTATGGTGAGTTCAATTGTAATATGTTTATCTTGAGTAAATAAATCCTAATATCTTGCACCATGGATGTTTCCTTAGTTATACTAAGGTTTTACCACGTAATTTTAGTGTTTTGTCTTATGCATGTTTAATTTAATTATCTATATTATTATAAATTTGTATTCTATTTATTGGCATTGCTACGAAGCATCTAGTTTCCTAACAATCTACCATAATAGTATTTTACATATTTGTCATGTCCCCTTCTAGTTGACATCTTTTCAAGCGGATGATTAGCCTATTATGCGACCCTCGTAGGCTGATGGGATGGATAGGGGGTCTTGATGGAGATGGGTTGGATTTTGTTCGGGCTCATTCAGACATGAATTAAGGGAGATATTAATATTTGATTGATTTAATCAAATATTAATTATTTGGTCTAATTTTAATTAATTATTAATTATTAATTAATTATTAATTATTAATTAATTATTAATTATTAATTATTGGGTCTAATTTTAGGATCCTAATTCTAATTTAAGAATTGGTCTAATTTTAAGACCCTAGTTCTAATTTAAGGAAGCCCTAAGTCTAATTAAAGGGAATCTAATTTTAGCAAGCACACCTTTGGAAGGGTATAAGAATCTCTCATGGGAGAGAGTTTGTATTCATGATTATTATTGATATTGATTCTTGTTAAGAAATTCTTCTGTGAAGACTGAGCCAAGGGTTCCAGGATTCTATTTGCATTGAAAAACGTCAACTCTTCATTGTGTGTGATTCAGAGGTTGTGAGAGATCAGCCGATCTATTGCCAAATTGAGAGATAACTTCATACAGAAGTTATCACATGTGTTTACAAGTTTGAGAGATAACTTCACACAGAAGCTATCACAAGGGTTTACAGGTATTTCATTATTTTTGGGTTTTGATTCAAGAATTATCCAGATATAGATCTTTTGTATTAGCCCATAATTCTACAGATCAGGATCAAGCATACAGGTTGTGTTATATTAGCGGCCGTACGAATTCCGTATAGATCCATGAAAATCTGTACGCATCAACGTAAAGTTTAGGCACCGACATCGGTGAACAGAGACCTACAGAGACCGACATCAGTTGACATATCACCAACGTCGGTGAGTTAACGACTACAGATCGATAGATGACGGCAGTATAACCAACGTCGGCGACTATGTTTTTACACAGCAGGCCGAGACGCACCAGATTCAAATTTCTTTCCCAGTTTGTAGAATATTCAGGCTATTAAGGCCGTACTTTCAATATTCTTTATATACTTGACAGAGGACCTCTATTGTAAGCTTATGAGCAAATAAATAAGAGTTTATACTGTGATTTATTTATCTATTTGAAGATATTTTGTAAAAATTCAAATAAGCAATTCAAAGCTTTTGTTTTGATATGTAAAGGGATATTACAGTGGTATCAGAGCTAAATCTTGCCATCTTGAGGGTTTGAAAATCTTATGCAGCCACAAGAGTTGGGACCACATGGGTATTACACACGCAGTAGAGCTTTGCTTGAAGGTACCCAGTTGTTAGAACAATAGTAGATTATCATGAGTGACAGACATGAGGGTAGCCCACCCAGGGGCCACAGGTATGATGCTGATCAGGACACCAGAGAATTCCACCATGCTATGATGTCAAGGCAACAACAGATGAATCAGACACTACAGGCACTTATTACTATGATAAGGGGGATGAACGCACTCGATAGACAGAATGGAGAACAAGGAGATAATAGGAGTGCTACTATTAATCAGAGACCATAGCTGACCCATTCCAGGATAGTGGGTCGACCTACACGTCCTATGTTTGTTCAAGAGGAACCAGACATTTTAGCAGAGGAAGAGGCAGGAGATTCCTCATTTGTAGATGTTTACTTGGCTACAGATGATGAGTGGAACTTATTACCTCCTCATGTTCGAGAGAGGATGACCTTTGATCATTTTGTTAATCTGAGGAGAGAGCACTACAGATTGGCTAGACAGGATAGGAGACCTAGACACCAGAACAATGATCTTAAGCATGCTACAAGCAGGCTCACACTCGCGATGTTCGACGAAAGTGGTAAGGTCACAGTGCAGGCTTGAATTAGTAAGTTGGACACCTTTCTCACATTGCATCTGATGGCCAAGGAAGAAGCTATCAGATATGCGACACTACATCTTGAGGGAGTAGCTCATGATTGGTGGCACCACGGGATGGTGACACTCCATCATGATCGGATCACATCTTATCAGGAGTTTGTGGATAGGTTGGTAGAGCATTTTAACAGGAGGGATCTAGAGTCCTATTTCTGAGAGTTGGCATAGTTGTGCCAAAGTGGTAGTCTAGAATCATACATTGGTGACTTCCAAAAGTTATCATTTATGGTTCTTGACATTTCAGAGAGGCGACTAGTAGTACTCTTCATGGAGGGATTGACAGAACCATTGAGAGGTTGGATCAAAGGCTTTGATCCTCCTTCATTATAGGAAGCTATGAAGAAGGCGCGTAGTATGGAGATGGCAGCCCCATCAAGTAGATCTAACTCCAGAGGTACTTCTTCATCTAGGGACAGTAAGGGCTTCAATAGGAACAGAGAAAGACCAAGCTTCAACATAGATAAATCAAGTGTTAAGAATGATTCAAAGGCCAATCTAGTAGCACCACCTTTGGATAGAGAGGCTCTTAATGATCTACACAGGAAGAAGCTTTGTTTCTACTGCAAAGGTCCATATGATGCTATTCATGATTATCCTTTGAGACCTAAGGGCAAAGCAAATTAGGTGATGTGGGCCTATTATGAGGATGAGGAATTAGAAGATTTTGAACATCATGATTATTTTGAGATTTAGAGGCTGAGGCTTTAGAGCCTAGGGTAGAGGCAGAGTCAGAGCTCCAGATTCAGGAGGCACGTCTATCTAGCATCCAGCACGAGGGATCATTCAGACTCTGGGGAGTTTTGGTAGGACAGAGGGTCATTACCCTTCTTGACACAGGAGCCACACATAATTTTATTGATACTAGATTTGTGGAGAAGTGTGGACTCACCACAAAAGAGTTTGAGGGCATTAGAGTTAAGGTAGCTGACGGTTACACCCTCAGGTGTGAGCGGATGATCGGAGATCTCCCATTGCGCTTGAACAACTATAAGTTCAAGGCTGATTATTATGTGGTCAACATGGGGGATATAGATTTGGTTTTGGGCATGAAGTGGCTTCATTCCCTTGAGGTAGTCACTCTTAGTCTTAAGGATAAGGAGATTCATTTTGATGTAGATGGGAAGACTCACATTCTTAAAGCAATACGGGACGGCAACATCAAAACCATTTCTTTACATCGGATGGAGAGGCTCATGCGACATGACATGGTAGAGTGGGCTGCCGAGTGCACATTAGCACCAATGTAGGAGGGACAACAGAAGACCCAGTATCATCCTGACATTCAGCAGTTGAGAGTCAAGCATGATAAGGTATTTAGTGACATTCCACCAAGGAGACCTCTAGACAGGGGCATTGATCACATTATTGAGCTTGAGGAGGGCACTAAGCCCATTATGATTACTCCTTACCAACATCTTAAGTGGTTGAAGGATGAGATCAAAAAAATAATTAAGGATTTACTGGCTATGGGTCACATTCGGCCAAGCAAATCACCGTTTGCTTCTTCAGTTGTTCTAGTGAAGAAGAAGGATGGCACCCTACGAATGTGCATTGACTACAGAGCCCTGAATAAGAGAACCATTAAGAATAGGTATCCTATACCTCGTATTGATGAGCTTATTGATGAGCTCCATGGTTCACATTACTTCACGAAGATAGACTTAAGGTCTGGCTATCATCAGATCAGGGTTCGCGAGCAGGACGTGGAGAAGACAACTTTTCGTTGCCATTGTGGACACTATGAGTTTATAGTGATGCCATTCGGGCTCACTAATGCACCAACAACATTTCAGTCCACCATGAATAGAGTCTTCCATTCACTGCTGAGGAGGTTTGTACTTGTTTTTTTTATGACATTCTTATATACAGTAGGACTTGGCAGGAACATTTGGCTCATCTGGAGACTGTACTCAATATCTTGGAGAGGGAATCCTTGTACGCTAAGGAGTCCAAATGTGATTTTGGGATGACCAAATTATTATACTTGGTTCATATTATCAGTGCAGGGGGAGTGCGGATGGATCCTGAGAAGATCCGTGCTATCATAGACTGGCCTATTCCAACAAACCTAACACAGCTAAGGGGATTTCTAGGCTTGTGTGCATTTTATCAGAGGTTCATGAATGGTTATTCATGACATGCAGCTCCTATGATAGATTTAAATAAAAAGGGTGCTTTTTGTTGGACACCTGAAGCACATGAGTGTTTTGAGAGGTTTAAGGAGTTGATGACTACGTGCCCAGTTTTGGCACTACCTAATTTTTTGAAGCCATTCGAGCTTCAGTGCGATGCTTTAGGGGAGGGCATTGGAGCGGTGCTTATGTAGGACAAGCACCCTATAGTATATGAGAGCCATAAGCTCAGAGGACCAGAGAGATTGTATAGCATATATGATAAGGAGATGCTTGCTATCATGCATGCCTTAGCAAAATTTAGGCAATACCTCGTGGGTAGCAAATTTTGCATCAAAACGGACCACAATAGTTTGAGACATTTCTTGGGGCAGCGAGACCTCAATGATTGTCAGCAAAAGTGGGTGAGTAAAATACAAGCATATGATTTTGACATCTCTTTCATCAAGGGCACCCAGAATGTTGTGGCCGATGCTCTTTCACGCAAGCTGTTTTTGAGTACCATGGTCCACATTATAGAGGATTGGCGACATATGATTGTGGCAAAGTATGCCAAGGACACATGGGCATCTAGCCTTGTTGAGGGATCGATGGTTGACACCAGATATACTCTTGTGAATGACTTGATCATTTACAAGAATAGGGTTTATTTGATCACAGGATCAATGATGAAGAACATTATCATGCGAGCTTTTCATGATATACCTACTGCAGGACATCTCGAATATTTTAAGACTTACAGATAGATTAGGGAGAGATTCACATGGAAAGGCCTCAAAGCAGATGTTCTTCAGTATGTGCGTGAGTGCCCTATTTGTTAGTAGAACAAGCAGGAGAACACGTACCCAGCAGGATTGTTGCGGCCACTTCCCATTCCTGACAGGAAGTGGGAATGTTTGTCGATGGATTTCATTACGGGCTTGCCTAAAGCCCAAGGACGAGATTGCATATATGTAGTTGTGGATCGGTTAATGAAGTATGCCCACTTCTTTCTGATTACCACCACACACACAGCTACACAAGTAGCAGAGGTTTTCTTCTGAGAGGTATTTTGATTGCATGGATTGCCTCAGAGCATAGTGAGCGATAGGGATAGTCAGTTCTTGAGTCACTTTTGGTGAGAGGTGTTTTGACTCTGTGGGATCGAGCTTACACCTTGCACCAGCTACCACCTACATACTGATGGATAGATGGAGATCATGAACAAATGGGTAGAGGGCTACCTCAAGAACTACATTGCAGGGCAGCAAAAGGCTTGGGTTAAGTGGATTCATTTGTGCGAGTATTGCTATAACACGACTTTCCACATGACCATTCAGATGTCTCCTTTTATGGCATTGTACGGGTATGAGGCACTGAGTTTTCTAGATTTGCTACTGAGCGACAGTAGAGTGCCGAGTGCGGGAGACTTATTGCAAGAGAGTCAGGATACTATGAGGACTCTCAAGGAGAATATTGCTAAAGTGCAGAATCAACAAAAGTAGTATGCAGATCAGTGGAGGACCGAGAGATCTTTTAAGGTGGGTGACATGGTCTATCTTATACTGCAGCCTTACCGTCAGTCTACTCTTAAGAAGAGTGGGGTAGAGAATCTTAAGCCACGTTACTACGATCCTTTTAGGGTCTTGAGACGTGTTGGAGAGATGGCTTATGAGCTAGAGCTTCTGACAAAGAGCAAGGTACACAATGTCTTTCATGTATCACGCCTCAAAAAGGTGTTAGGACACCGTGTGATACCTTCTATAGTTTTACCTCCCTTAGATGATGAGGGAAAGTTGATTTTAGTACCTGAGTCCATCTTGGAATCTAGAGAGAGACAGTTGCGTAGGAGGACTATTAGGGAATATTTAGTAAAGTGGAAAGATTTGCCAGTTGAGGATGCGACATGGGAAAGCGAGGATATTCTATAGCATCCAGAGTTAAGATTGCTTGAGGGCAAGCAATTTCAGGAGGGGTAAACTGTCATGTCCCCTTCTAGTTGACATCTTTTCAAGCAGATGATTAGCCTATTATGCGACCCTCGTAGGCTGATGGGATGGATAGGGGGTCTTGATGGAGATGGGTTGGATTTCGTTCGGGCTCATTCGGACATGAATTAAGGGAGATGTTAATATTTGATTGATTTAATCAAATATTAATTATTTGGTCTAATTTTAATTAATTATTAATTAATTATTAATTATTAATTATTAATTATTTATTATTTATTATTTATTAATTATTGGGTCTAATTTTAGGATCCTAATTCTAATTTAAGAATTGGTCTAATTTTAAGACCCTAGTTCTAATTTAAGGAAGCCCTAAGTCTAATTAAAGGGAATCTAATTTTAGCAAGCACACCTTTGGAAGGGTATAAGAATCTCTCATGGGAGAGAGTTTGTATTCATGATTATTATTGATATTGATTCTTGTTAAGAAATTCTTCTGTGAAGACTGAGCCAAGGGTTCCAGGATTCTATTTGCATTGAAGAACGTCAACTCTTCATTGTGTACGATTCAGAGGTTGTGAGAGATCAGCCGATCTATTGCCAAATTGAGAGATAACTTGATACAAAAGTTATCACATGTGTTTACAAGTTTGAGAGATAACTTCACACAGAAGCTATCACAAGGGTTTACAGGTATTTCATTATTTTTGGGTCTTGATTCAAGAATTATCCAAATATAGATCTTTTGTATTAGCCCATAGTTCTATAGATCAGGATCAAGCATACAGGTTGTGCTATATCAGTGGCCGTACGAATTTTGTACAGATTTGTGAAAATCTGTACGCATCAACAGAAAGTTTAGGCACCAACATCGGTGAATAGAGACCTATAGAGACCGACAACGGTCGACATATCACCGACGTCGGTGAGTTAACGACTACAGATCGATCGACGATGATAGTATAACTAATGTCAGTGACTGTATTTTTACACAGCAGGCCGAGATGCACCAGATTCAGATTTCTTTCCCAGTTTGTGGAATATTCAGGCTATTAAGGCCGTACTTTCAATATTCTTTGTATACTTGACAGAGGACCTCTATTGTAAGCTTATGAGCAAATAAATAAGAGTTTATACTGTGATTTATTTATCTATTTGAAGATATTTTGCAGAAATTCAGATAAGCAATTCAGAGCTTTTGTTTTGATATCCGAAGGGATATTACAATATTATCCATGATTTTACTCTATTTGTACAATCCTTAAAATACAATAGATTAAATATAAATGATTAGACAAGTAGATTATCAAAAATAGAAACAACAACAAAACTAAAAAATGAAGGGAAAAACCACAACAAAGATTTTATAAAATAAATATTCTAGACATAAATCTATCAAGAAACCCTTTCTATTTTCGTATCACAAATTGTAGAAGCCAAAAAAAATTAAAAAATCAACCTTTTATTGTATAAAAATATAAACTATGAAAATCATATATCAATGAAATCTACATACTTGTTTCCAAAAAAATTTGCCCACAAAAAGGCACTTATTAAACCTTGACTTCAAAACCTCAATAGTCATAGGAAAAATTTAATGTAAGAGCCTAATCTCTAATGAAAATAAATATTACCAGCTATATAAACAAAATAAATTTTGAGAACAAAAAAAGTATAAGAACATTAGACATGCCATCACACATTACCATCAACATTATGATGCAACAAACCAATAAATACAAGTTTATGCATGCACATATCTTGGAAGCCATTCATGGCCCCTCAGTTTTTATTTGTATAAAAATCCAAAATACTTGACTTTAGGCAAAGCGTAACTTTGGGGGGAAAATGTCACATGTGGCATCCTCATTGAGTGGCCAATAAATACCATTTTTAAGTAATAAAAAAATCTCTAAATAAAATGAAAAATAGATTGGTGTAATGTACCTAGAGAGATTATATTATTAGTGCATGAAGATGTTGACATGTAACACACATTCCCTTAGTGATTATATTATATAGATTCATATAGGTAACTTATGATATTAATTATATTGGGAAATGAGTTGGCCTACATTTGGATGATGAGCTTAACCCTCCATTATTAGTGATATAGGTCTGTATAAGGAGGAGAATATCAATGTAATGGATATCAAGTAAGTTGTGAGTATTCTATTTTTAGAGTAAGTGTGGACTAGTTTCCTTCCTAAAGGAACATTATTATTAATCTATTTTGAATATATTTTATATTTGGGCATCTTCACCCATAAATATATTTTATGTTGATCTCATTTTATTTCTATATATTTACATTATTAAATGTGAGGTTCATAACATTTGGTTTTATAGTGGCAATTTGGGTAAAGTGGGAAATTTTTTATTTTGCATAATTTTTTAAATATTATGTCAAATTAATTTCAAAAGGGTGTTATCTTCACATAGGCATCCAATTCAATCTCTCTTTTTTTCATGTCTAGAAAGAGGAATTTTGAGAGCTTTTTGAAAATTGATCACACTAAGAATTTTGAGCAATATCAAGGGAGCTATAGCGATCTAAAGTTGACCCTCTGAACATGATTTTTTGATGAATTTTTATGCGCAAACCACATTTTTTTTAATATTTTTTGTTCTAGGTGAGCAAATCAAGCCTCTTTTGCAATCCAAAGTAAATATGCAAATTTAATTTATACATATTCTATTATGATATATTTGGTAGCAAAGGATATCTAGTGAATATAGTTATTTTTAAAACCCTAGTTGTTATGAAATGTGGATCATGGGGTTTCCATTTTATATTTATAGAGATAAAGAAATTAATTCTTGAAAATGGTGGTTTGAATTTAAGAAGATTCATTTTCATTCAGATTTATGACACTCAAATTTTATTTATTCTCTTTATGGTCTTTTATTGCATTGGTATACTCAAGTGTAAAAAGAATGGAAAAAATAATTCAATAGTTTTTCATGTGAACAAATAGAATAAGCTTTTCGAGATAAATGTGACACTAAAAAATAAAATGATGGTAAGGAGGGAAAATGGGAGGATGAGGTAGTAAAAGGAAAATAAGGATTGTTATAAATAACAATGAGCAAGATAAGAAAATAATGGAAGGAAATATGGAGGTTAAAGATTTAACCAGTTTAGTTTCAAAGAAGGAAGCTTCAATATTTTAATTCCATAGATGTATTAAAAAATTGAGTTTATTGTATATATAAACCCAAGCAATAGATATAATTTCATCAATGTTGACTTAGCCAAGCAACTTCAGGTTAAAATAATATCAATGATACTTAATTAGAAGGTAAGAATATTCAAAATTTTGAAAATTTGAAGCATACTATGGAAAAATATGTATTTCATTTAGATTTTATGATTTAGCTATAGATGGTTTGAATATGGTTCCTAGATATACTTGGTTAGAGACTTTGAGACAATTAATATTAATGTATAGAAAAAGATCATGAAGCTTTAGTACAAGAAAATAAAGGTCACTTTACAATATTTCACACTTAACAAAAATAAAATAAAGGTCAAGGTTGAGCATGAGGATGAATATAAAGATGGTGAATAATATCATAAGGAATATTCATATAAATAAAAACATGAAGAAATGGTACAATCAAAACACAACAATTCATGTATTATAGATACAAAGGTACTAGAAGAGGAAAAGTTTGACAAGATCAAAATATCATAAAAGAATACTAAAGTTGAGGCATATATACACCCACATCATCATGAGAGGTAAAAATCATGGAGGCATGTTGGAGATTTTTGTTGTTTATACAATACACCTTAATTCTCCTATAATTAGAGAACCTCTTTTTTCCTTTTTGTTTCACTCTTGCTTGCACTCATGGCTATTGGTCTCAATACTTTCAAGTTAAATTGATAGACCATATTTATTCATGTTCTAAATTAGGTCCTTCAACCATCACCATTAGATAGACCGTGTTCTTGTGATAAAACATAATGTAAATCACTTAATGTGAAAGTAGAGTTTTAACCTCCCAATTTGCATTTGAAGTCTGGCTTACGTGTGCCTTTCGATCTGCTTGAGGAGTTAATTTTTATTTGTGTACCATTTCAAATTTTTAAACCTATCCCATCTCAATGAAAAATCTCATGTGCTAAAATTTTATATAAAGTACCGAGTGTGAAAATAGGGTCTTGACCTCCTAGATTGCCTTTAAAGGCCTTGCTTGCCTAGTTGCCTGCTTGCATGTACCTACACTATTTTTTAATATCTCAAATTTCATACATATTTGTGTTCCTAAATTACCTCTATTTTTTCGACCTAGTATTGTGAAAAACTTTCATATTTGACACTTTACTCAAAAATAGATTCCTAACCTTCAATTTATCTATTATTGGATGGCCTCTAAGATCATGTGTCAATGTTACCCTTTACTTGGATTGCCTCAAATTGATACATTTTCCCTATATCATACACATTTTGAGTTCATTATTAATCTATTATTATAGATGCAAAAATACCAAAGAGCGAGGGCCTCTAGTTGCCATCAAGTCTAGGTTGATTTAAGTTAAAAGATAATAATTAATTAAATTGATTTAAGATTAAGTTGATTAAACTTTAATTAATTTTTTTAAAAAAATCATTTTGAAATTAAATCAATTATAATTTAATTAATTTATTTAATTATTTTTTTGGTTTTACTATTAAAAATCAAATCAAATTTTCACAAAAAACCAAAATCATGAAAAAGTCAAATTTTCAATTTTTTTACCCCACGTGAAAGGGGGTATAGCATCATCCATTTAAAATTGTGGAGAATATTTCTAACCTATCAAAATTTCAGATTTAATGTTGATTGTAGTGGATTTCTAAGTTTTTATTAAATTTCCAAAAAAATATTGGAGGCTTGCATACAATTATTGACTACATTGATAATTAATGCAATGAAATTGTGTTTGAATTTTTAAGCAAAAAAAGCTCAAGAATTTAGATCAAAAGTTTTAATATGGATTGACTCTAGTATATGCTACAACATAGAGCTTGTCACTCACTTGTATTTCATGTATAAGGTAATAACATTATGATGAATATGTAAAAAATGTCTACTCATCATTGATAGGACTTCAATAATTTGGAAACTATGAAGAAAACTTATGAACCATGTATATATCTAAACATTAATATCAACCATGAATGGAGTAGTTCATTTACTAAATAAAGAATAATGAAAGTAGTTAGATATGGGGCAAACATTATGAAACTTATTTAACTACATTGATTAAGGAAAAGTCCCAATAGTTGGGCACTGAAACTTAGAGGGGTCATGTATTAGTGTGTATGTAATGTAAGAACCTCAAGTTACCACCAAATGATGCACATCAATTTTGTGCCTTTAATGATTTGCTTTAGAGGTTCAAAAAATAATCTATATGTTATATGTAAATATTATATAAAAATGTGTCTACTTAAGTGGGTTTTTAAAATGTCCTAAATGAGAAATTATCTAGCATATAGATCTAAACTCTGAAGTATCTGTAACACACATGCAGCCCTGTAATTATTCATCATGTTGATCCTTGAGTCTATGTGAAAATCTGAAATGTTATGCACCATAAATTTTTGTAATGTTTTTTGCTCTCAAGAAAATCAGGTTCATGATTAAAGGGTTTCATCCTCAAATGACAAGCAAATTTTTGTAGTAGAAGAACCTTCATATAGTTGAAGTTGAGTTTTATTAATATTCAAAAGGGTAATGAGTGTCTACCTTATGAGTTGTTTTATAACCCACCACCCAAAAATCCTAAATCATAGTAAGCTAGTCCATAAATGATAGTAGTTAACTATAATCAAATTTTCAAAATGCAGGAAACTAATTGATAATTAATTTCCTAAAACATAACTAATTGAAAAACACTTCCTCTAATTTTATAGGTGTAGCACATACTTGAGCTACTCTGTGATTTCTTCCTATGCTCTTTTACATGCATTTGGTTATGTTTGAGTTTTACAATGTCATTGATTTTTCACAATGTTTTCTTAAATATTTCAAATCTCTATGTTTTTTTAATGTAAGCCTCATTTCTTCTACTTTCTTCATTTTTTGCTTTCTCACGACAACAAATCATTTTCAATTAATTAGTAGAAATCAGTTTGGGGTTTTCAACCTTTATGTTTTATCTAAATTCATTGATGTTGAAGTGCTTCTTAATTCCTTCAAGTCATCTTTTGATTTATTTTCCCATTCAGGTATTTATATCATAATTAAGATGGTTGGTGATGAAACATTCATTCTTCAACTCTTTTCTATTTTGTCAAATTTTCATATATTCCTCATTAAATACATATGTTCTTAACTAAAAAGGGTCACTACTTGTTTCTCTATTTCTGGAATGGTATTTACAATTTGAATGTGATATGTTTCTATACCCATTCCTATGACTAGCTCTTTCACATTTCCTCCTCCTTCAAATCTAATTGCCTTATTATATTTGTTAGTACATGCATTATTTCCCGTCACTAAAAATCCATTGGTCATTTGTTAATTTTTATATGTCACTTGTTATAGGTACTAAAGTCATGTTTGAAGATTCTGGAGCATATCCTAGCATGCAGAGACCACCTAACATAGAACCAAATCCTTTTTTAAGTCCATTCCAAGATATTATTCACATTAAATGGAAAACATTTCATTTCATTGTGCCAATGTTATTCAAAAAATGATGGTTCAAAAGTATTACATCTACAAGCACACCCTATACTATCTTTGTGCCCATGCCTTTATATCATGATGAATCACATTTGAAATGGCATCCAAAGTACCTGGAATAATACCCAGGTGCTCAAAAAATAAGATACAACCAACTTTCCCTCATAATCCCCGATAATTCTTACTTCCAATTTAAAGGTATAAATGCTCAACATAAAAAAGATGAAATGACAAGATAAGAGATAAATGATGTATTTACTTAATTATACCTATTATTAGCTCACATAAGATGTCAAAAAATCTATAAATGATTTGTACATGTATAATATCTTAGATTCATGATAGGGATTCAATAATTACACATGGGATGATATTTGTTGCAACTTCCACACAAACCATGATACAAAACTAGATTTGAGTGGATATGATCTAACCATCCACATCCAACCATCCATGTTTCAATTTAATTTTATTGAATTTTCACTCACTTATTTTATTAGTTCCATTTACATGGTTAGAACACTTGGATCTTAAGCATAATTTCTTTTAGGATAATCTCTCCAATATTGACAATTTAAAGAGACTTAATTTTCTTGAATTTTCACTCACTTATTTTATTAGTCCCATTTATTTGATTTTGGATAAGTAATCAAATATAAAAAAATGGAATACATTTCTCTATATGGATTAAATATATCTTCAATGAAGGTGGAGGAGTGAGGTGAAGTAGTTGGTTATTCATCATGTTTAAGATAACTCTTCATGTCTTGGTGTTGGCTTAAAGAACCAATTGCCTATTCTAATGTTAAAGTTAACTCCCTCCTCTTTCTCTATCTCTCAATCTATCCTTTGTCAACACAAATACCAACTTGGTTTGAAAATCTCACTTCTCACTTGTTTTCACTTAACCTATCCACTAATTTCTTATCTCCACCCCCACCCCTCAATCCATCCCAATATATTGTGATCTCCACATCAAATGTAATAACTTGACGTCTCATGGATCTAGAATCTTAGAGGGATCTTTATTTAATAAGATAAAAAAATTCATCACTAACTAGCATTGATCTTTCAAGTACAAGTTTACGGTGAGAAATTCCATTTGCTAAAGGGAAATGTCATCCTTGGAGCATCTTTATCTCTTTTATACCAACATTAAAGGTGTGATCCCTCTTTCATCATCAATATCTCTATGTTTTTTGACTTTGATTTTTTAGGGAACAAGTTTTCAGGTCACCTTCATTAGGTTCTCATTCTTCTCTTGCTTCGATCAAACTTTATAAAAACCAATTGAACAACTCTTATTCCATTTGTATCTTTGATTGTCTCACTAAACTTGAAGCACTCTATCTTTCTAACAACCACTTGATAGTGAACATTAACTTAACCTAGACTCCAAAATCTGAGAAAATTTGGGGTTTATGACTAATTTTATGTAATTTATCAAGAATTCCATCATTTGTTTTGAATCAGTATTACCTTTGAGCATCTAGACATATTAGCTAAAATTATCATACAAAATATTCCAACTTGGATATGGAATTTCTTGAATCTTGAATACTTGTTTCTTGTAAGTAATCAATTCACAGGATCATTACTCTTAATAATGACATTAGATGCTCTTTAGAATGTATATTTATATAATAATAACTAAGAATGTGCCCTTACTCTTCCTCCTCTTGGTGTGATGAATCTATACATGTTAATAAATTAGTTTAATGGTTCTATTGTTTTGTTTCTTTTTATATATTAAGGATACATTATTTTTATCCTTCCCAGGGAATAATTTTAATAGGTCGATTCTAGATTCTCTATGCATTCCCACAATGGAAGATTTGGAATTTTCAAATAAAAATGTTAAGGAATGAAATTCCTTCTAGTTTCACTAGGAATTTTTAATCTCAAGGTTTTATTTTTATTTTTAAATCATCTTGAAGGTGAGATTCTCGAAGAATCAGAATGGTAATTAGTTGTGAGGATTTATTCCCTTATTCATTAAAAAATGCTACTCTTTGGAATTATTTGATTTGTTAAATAATAATTTTAAGGGAACCATCCAACATTGGAATGGAAACTTATCACATCTATAAATATTGATGTTGAGATCCAAGAAATTTCAAGGTAATATTCTACCAACGATATTTTGCCTACCAAATCTTCAAATCTTGGATTTTCTCACCACGGGATTTTAAGATTTTTTCCAAGAAACTTTACATGATTGAAATGGTCAATGTATCATATAAAGTGGTTTATATTATCATTAAGATTCACAAAATTACTTTTCATATACAAATCATAAATAATTTTCCATGAAAGGTCAAGATCTAGATTTTGTTAAAACTATGTGTATCCTTAAATATATTGATTTATCCAACCAAAAAATATCTAGCAGAATTATTTCAAATATGGGATCCCTTAAATTTTTTAAGTCCCTTAACCTTTCAATAAATCATCTCGTTGGCCAAATACCAAAAACATTAGGAGGCATGGGTCAACTAGAGTCTTTGGATCCCTTTATAAATAAATTAAATGGATCAATTCTATTGGAACTTGAAGCCCTCATTTATTTTAAAGTATTAAATATCTTGTACACCATGACTTGTGGAAATCTTCCCCTTATAAGGTATTTTATAACATTTAGGTATGTATCCGACTTACGCAATGCAATCTAAGTGGGACTCCATTCACCAATACAACAAGCAATAACTCTTTGCATGAGCAAAACTGCACTATACAGGATATAAATGTGGATAAAATGAAAAATGAAAAATTTGATGAGATCACATGGAGGGAAGTGGGAATGAGTTTTAGTTATGGAGTGGGTTTTTATATTATCATTGTACTATTAACTTTCAACAAGAAGTCATAGAAAAATAGTCACCAATTTATATGTTGGTATTGTTTTGGCTATGATTCAAAGGGGATAAATGAAATAATACTCTACTATAGAGGTTGTTTTAGTAATAGTGGTGGAAATGTATGAGTATCTTGAGTGATAATTCAATGTGTTAAATTATAGGAGTCTTATAGAATAATCTAACAAGTATTATGAGTGTCATATGAGCATGAAGTTTTTTTACTATTAAAAACACTGAGAGGTAGTCAAATTTAATAACAGATAGTTATAAGTTGGATTCCCTTTATCGGTGATTTTACATTCCTTTTAAAGTGTGATGTTATTTTTAAAATTAAAATTAATAATAGAAATAAGAGCATGTCGCATTGAATTAAATTACTTGAGTTTTTCTCAAAATTTCAAGAACATTTTTTTAATTGAATAGATTGACAGTTTTTAAATATTTTGAGAAGTTTATAAACAAAACTCCAACTTAAGTATATTGTAAAGTTTAACATGTCTCAAATTTATTACATATAACCGTAACCAACTTCAAATGTATAGTTAGATAAGAACATGTGCATAGCTCACTTAACCAAGCCACTAATATATCATCAACTAATATATATAAAGTTATACGAGCTAATGGATATGTTAGAGAAAAAAATTCATGTATACGTTCAAACATAATTTTTTGAAAGGAAAAACAATATCAATTGTCACTCTCAAAAAACTTTTAAGTATTTTCTTGTGTAGTTTTAGAGAATTTGTTGGGGCATTATTGTAATTAAAAAATTCCATAAGTGATTTTTTTGAAAACACCAAGAATTCCAATAATGACATTTTTTACTATGCCAACTTTACTATCATTTTGTGAGTCTTATCAACATATTTGACTTCAACCATTCATTATTTTTATCCCACTAGCAGCAGGTTAGGTATGCAAATGAAATCATATACACATGAATGTGCCAACATATAGATCAATGTTAACAACATTGACATTCAAATTTTAATGAGTTTAACATTTATTCACTTTGACACTCACTAAATTTGGATTTGGAGATAATTAGAAGTCTGCACTTGTTTTATTCAGTGCTTATTTGATTCGATTTGGGGCTTGGTTTTTCTGCCAATCATTTGAGTCAATTTGGATGAATGACAAATGGAGCTAAAACTTTTGTGATGAATAAGAAGCAAATAATTTATGTGTGAATTAGAATTTAATTCACATTTTAATGTGAGAATATTTTAAGGAAATAAGAAAGAGTTTGAATGGTGTGGAATAAAAAGGGTTTAATATTGAATACTTAAAGGTGGTTTCAAAATTAAACAAAGCAACCTCTAATATCTATCATTAATGAGGAAAGTGGAAATTTTGGGTGATAATACAAAAATTATTTGGAAAAGTATAAAGACTTATCCATCCTCGTCATGAAAATAAATAAGTAGAGATATTTAAACACTTTGCAACAATTGAGATTTCAATAAGTTTTACCAATGTAAAAATTTCTATGAAGTAATACTAAAGTGGAGATATTATAAAGTCTTTCTACAATAGAAATTATATATTTTTTAACTAATGTGGAGTTTTTATACTCATATAAAGTAGTAGATATTTTTAAACACTTTACCATACTAGAGATTTAAATATGTTCTACTAAGATGGATATTTTGAGGTGGAATAATAAAGTGGATAATTAATTTTGAAAACCTTTAAAAATATCTATATTAAAAATCCACTTTGAGTAATTATTTTTAATTCACAGCTTCTTCAATTAATTATCCATCACCCATATCCTTTTTTTTAAAATCTAATTTTAAATATATCAGTTAACTAAAGTATAACTAAGTTTTTTTAATCTTTATTTACCAAAAAAAAATTGAGGTCAAGAACAAGACAATAAATCATGTGGAGCACTATCCAGCACATGAAGTGTCATCTATAAATTTTATTCTAGTTTTGTGTGTCATAAAATTTATTTGACTATTGTTCACGCAATTAACATGACATTCTAAGGCCTATGGGACACCATTCAAATTAATGCTATTCAACATCAGGATATAAGCAAAAAGGAGAGTAAGACAAAGGTATGTGAAGAGTCATTCTACAGTTGTTCAACACCATCTAAAAGCGTATGAAACACTATCCAAAGTGATTTAGAGTACCATTTATAATATTTATTCAAAATTTAAAAATCATACAAATTATAGCCTATGGAATGCCATTTTATCTATATAAAGTATGTTATTCAAGCTTGTCAGGTGTTGTCCTGGCTTAGTTAACACCCAAACATTATTCAAGTTGTTCAAAAGTGCCATTCAACTTTGTGAAATACCATTTAAAACTTGGTAAACTTGGTATGGCTATTTAAATGAAAAATATATTTTCAAATCATTGTATTGTTTCTCTCAATGCGTAAAACATCATAAAAATCCATGCAAATTGCAAGCTAGTCTTTTGGTTGAGATAACACATGGAGAATGGTAGTAAGTTTTGTTTGTCTGATGAAGAAAGAAATTATATTGATAAAATATTTATATTTAATGTTATTTATCACACATATGGCTACCCCTACTTATGGATATACATTTATGGGAGGGCATTTAATGCTTTGTTTTTATAAGACCCTTTTTATTAAATGCTCTAATCCATTCTCTTCAATGAGTTTCCAAAAATTTTAACTTATACATTAGCAAGAGAATCAAAATCATAGGTGTTCATATAAATAAAATTAGTGAGGCTGAGGAACTTAAAACTAAAGACAAGAGATGATGGTAGTTAGACCAATCAAAATCATAATGCATTGAAGAGAACTGACAAGGTGGAGCCAAGATTATAATCATCAACCTAGAAGTAAAACATGGTGTGAACCTGAAAGAGATTTCCATTATCAATCATATCAAACTGTAGGTGAGTGTGTCGATTCCACCAAGGAATTAGAAGATAACTATCGAACCCTTATGCCAATGGCAATGAATACATTGCTAATGAATATGTATTGGAAGGCAATCAAAGTAATTATGTAATTTAGTATAAGGTTACAAATCAAAGATGAGAATAATTAGATCACAAGTGAAATATAAATGCAAGACTCTATTTCCTAATGGACCAAGTTCAATGGGTCTTGCTTCATGTCCTAAAATATGTCAAGGTGGCCAATTTATGTGGACTTAAATTAAACAATAAGTTGAATTTATAGATTTAAGTATTTTTAAAAAAAATTAATCTATTTTTATTTAAATTCATTAATTAGAATAAATTAATTCATTTATGAATTAATCTAATTTTATAACATGCAAATCAATGTGTCAAATCAAATTGATTTAAGTATGGATAAGTTATGACTCATGTTGGCCCCAAAATTTTGGTTAAGTGTTGTCTAATTTTGGTACAAAATTGACATGATGTTGGAGGACCATGGTCTAGAAGGACCATAACACATAGTTGATAGGCACAAAATCACCATGGCATAAAACTTATGGGGTGAAAGAGGACAATGACATGGAAGAACCAACGTGAGAGCACCCAATCATAGGGGAATGAGTCATGAGAACCCTAAGGATATAGGATCAGAATAAAAGTAGAAGACTAGGGGAGCATGTGAGAAGTGGGAGTAGTTAAGAGAATGATTCATATGGGTCACCCTGACCATATTACTAGGAAGTTTTACACCAGCCCACAAGAAAAGGAACACATGGAAATAAATATATTGCATAAAGTGAGGATATAGGGGGTCCAGAGGCCCAGGTCTTTAGTAAAAACTAATTTTTGAGTGCCATGACTCTTAGTCTATTTAGAGTTAGTTGGTCAATTCATCATACTATTAATGATTGTAAACACTTGATTATGGAAAAACAAGTATAAGTACTCTTGTTTTCAAAAATGATGGAGGGGGATTTTGGGGGATGAAGTTGTGATGAACTTTTGCCTTTCTGATGATTAAGCTTAATATATGAGATAGCAAGTTTTATCAAATTCTTGTGCTTTATGATGAATAATGGTGTGTGAGTTAAGTGATTAGACTAAAATATGAATTCTACCTTATCTTTCTTTTCTTAGAAACTAATGATAATATTCTACGTAGTGATATTAATTGAACCTAAAAACCAAAGAACCAAGGTAGTCTATCTTTTCATTTATATAATCCCTATTTAATTTGTATAAAGAGAAGAATATGAACAAGTTATTAATACTATGTACCAAAACCTATGAGAATTGATCTTTCACTACACACTTTGGGTTAGCATGCAAGACTTAAATCTTACATGAAAGGGCTAGCGTGTTAGCTCATTTGGATAGACTCCAACACTGAAGCTAGAATTATCAAATAAATCCCAATATTTTGGTTTTGTTGTTGGGACTTGAAGCACTTAAAGCATAGTCATGGAAAATGTTTGAGCATATTACTCTTGAGAACATAAAATAATGGATTACTAGTGTTGAAGATAACTTTGTAGTTCCCTACCTTGAGCCAGGAATCTCTGCATTATAGTGGGTAGAGCAAAACCTCTACAATGCATTATATGAAAACTTATTTTTAGAGGTCCCAGTTTATTTACATACTTGGTTGTCAAAATATGCTCAAGGACAAACAAGGAATCTTGGAAGGAGACAGTCTTGGATGCTAGAATGATAAAGAGCTTTAGTAAAACTTGTAGCCCCATAGATGCAAGAAGTTAACTTTTGGTGGAAAGGAGTTCTGAATAAATCTATTTTGGAGTATGTTGTAACTACCTATCATGTTTTAAAGAATCCAAGTTCTAGTTCCTTTGAGAACCATCTGGTCATTATATTAGGCTTTTTGCTTTTAAAATCAAGAAGTTATTTATTGATCTTGGACTTGAAACTATACCAATGGAGAGCTAAATCATTTTGTGCATCAGCCACACATTTAGAAGGGGAGAATAGGAGATGGTAAAAGATTGTGGGTTTAGAATGGTAGCCAACCAGTGTGCATTATGAAAATGGAAGTCTAATGAATCTTGAAAAATGATTATATGAGTTAGTGGTGTGGGAAAAGACTGGGAAAATTTAAGGAGTGTTATTAAGATCCGTATGGAATTAAAAACACATGATGACCCCATCACTTTCAATCCACATTCTATGCCACTTATATCCTATGAAGGAGAAACAAGATGGATGACAGGAACTAAGGAACTAAGTCTGAACCAACTAGTCTCCCCCACCATAGTGTATTCTCATGCTTTTGAATTAGATGAAGTATACATATGTAATTTGGATACAAATAGTTTAGAATCAGAGACTAAATCGGTAAGGGATACTAGATCTAAGCCTTTTGATGCTCATTTAGACTTAACACTTTCTTTCTCTTTTCAAGGGAATTCCATGGTATAACTTAGGATGCCTGGTGGACCAATATTACAAGGATAGAATATAAGCCCCAATTTGGGTAATCAACCAGCTATCATGACTCATA
This sequence comes from Torreya grandis, assembly GCA_037957365.1. Lineage (NCBI taxonomy): Eukaryota > Viridiplantae > Streptophyta > Pinopsida > Cupressales > Taxaceae > Torreya > Torreya grandis. The sequence continues at coordinate 20,985 of JARHVA010002554.1, read as the reverse complement.
TCACAAGCACTATTGCTAGAGGCATTGGAGGTGGACTAGGAGGTGGTATAGGAGGTAGAAGACTTCCTCCTCAAGGGATCAAAGTTGGAGGTTCCCAACAACTACTCATTGAAGCACCTCAACTGACTATTGTGTATTATGAAATGACACTACACTTAATAGAATATTAAGGTATGGAGAATGCAATTAAGCATATACACAAATGCAAACTAATTTGGAGGGCACAAGGAATAACCTCTTCTGAGCATAAGGCCACATAGTTTGTAACTATGCTTTTGGAGTGCACACACAAATGGTATCTAAAGTTTCACCCTTAACAAGCGTTGGTCAACTATGATCAACTTAAGATATCCTTCAAGAATTTGACATTCTTAAATTTGAGAATAAAGCATAACAATGTTAAAGGACATAAAACAAGGACTTACTGAGAGTGTACATGAGTATGAAGCAAGGTTTAAGACCTTATTGTCTAAATTATCATTTGATATTAATGATACTTAGCATTCACAATGGTTTATGGGAGGATTATTACCACCCTTCCATTGAACCTTGTCATAATGGACCTTCACTAGTCTTCATGAAGCTTTAGAAGCTACTCTCCATACTGAAACAACTAAAAGCATAGATACTAGGATTAGTCCCTTTATGGAGGCCCAAATAGCCTCAATAGCATCACAACTTGAGAATTTGATAACCAATAATGTACATGAAACATGTAGTGGTGTTTGGTGTATAAACTATGGATCTAAAGGGCATACATGGAGCAATTATCCATGCAAGAACATCCACATAGTACTTAAACAGACATGTGAAATCTATCATGAGGAACATGATGTATGTTTTTGTCCTCTTCTACAGTGAGATATACACACTAATGTGTTTGACTATTTCAAGATCTTTGATGCCTATACTCATGATACTAATGACTGCTATTTAATTAGTGACATCCATGAAGCTTGAGCATGTGACATATGCCAAACATAAGTAGCAAATAATCAAGATAATGGTTTCTACCATAGATAAGGAAGAGGGTGAGGAAGAGGAGGTGGTCATTTCCCACCTACGACCTATTATAAATGTGGATCTTTGGACCACTATCAAAGGGATTTCCTAGATTACCCAACATGTGCTTTCTATAAAAATGACCAATAACTAGAAGAGTGTCATGATTATATGCATCTATCACCAAGGAGTGAAATAAAAAATGCCAGGATGATTCAAATTGATCAACCACATTAGTACGCATGCCCAACCATCCATATAGTTTAACAAGTAAACATTACCACTCATAGTGGGGGGAAAACCTAGTTAACATCTAATCCCATTGAGAAGGTGAAATAAGAAGAACCAAGAGAAAGAAAATACCCTGATGTTCAATTTTAGAAAAATGTCCTCCAAGATATGATAACACTAATATGAGAACTTTAGGGAGAGAATCAGTTCCTAAAATACAAATACATAATGTAGCATGTTGTTGTGCAAAGGGAGGTTAAACCTCAACATGTGGCACATGATGACTTTTAGGACTTATGCAAGTGTATGTTGGATGAAGACATTATTCTACAACTAAGCATTTCACTTAAGAATAAATCCTGAATACCAAATGAGGCTCACCCTTAAGTCACTAGGCATAGTGAAGATAGTTGTTTAAATCATGTGATAATAGGACACTCCTAATTGCTTTGTTTCCCCAAAAGATAAATAAATATTAGTTAATGTTACCATCAATAGATGGGTAATCTGGGACATACTGGTAGATACTAACACATAAGTCAATGTCCTCACCAAGGATGTTGGCACAAGATGGCTAGTCCAGCACTATAGCCTTCAACTCTTGTCTTATTTATGGAAAATAAGACTCATGTGTTACCTATTGTGGTGCTCAAGAATGCAATGATTGACATACTTGGAGTACCATTCAAAGTGGATTTTAAGGTTATATAGCTAGCTGAAGCTGATGATTACCTAGCTCTATTGGGAAGACCTTGGTGCTATGAGAATAATGCATAATTGAGCTTTAAAAAATGCTACATTAGTTTTGAAAACATTGATCAACGTGTTGTAATACCACTAGATCAAGCACAAGGCCCCCCTTACATAGTGTCTATTAATTTTGATGAAAATATAAACCATATTTATAATGTGACTACAAAGAATGATGAACAAAGAGATCCCACTCCAGATGGCATTCTTTGACGGTTGGATACTCAATCCCTTTATGATACTACCATCAATGTGTGTAATTATTGGGCTCATGGTGACTATAACCTCACTAGTAGAATGTGTAGTACCATTAATAGCCAAGAGAATGTACCACACTAGTTTAATAAATGACATAGGTTCATTCACCTTATCACTAGCCAAGTCATGAGGAGACCTATTTTAATGACACTACTCAAATGAATCAATGAGGCTCCAAGGTTCCATGAGTAGATGGAAGTTTAAGACTTCATTCAACACCTTGAAGAGTTTTACCACATTGATGAAAACCATCTTCAATCTTTAGTTCATCTCTTTAATGGCATAGTTACACAATGGTGGTGAACCCATTGTGAATGACTCCTCTACTAGGATCAAGTACATTCGACCTTACACCATTGATTCCATCATGATAACAAAGTAAAGGGATCAATCAATTACAATGAATTATAATCACTTAAGCCCCGCATAAAATCTTTTGAAATAATGTGGTGGAATGATGAGTCCTACTTACCCAAATATTTATGGGTGTATGCATTCTATAGAACTTTATGCACTTGGGCACGATCATGGTATATTCATGAAGAGTGACACATGGGTACTGAGTTTTGGCATCTACTAAAGGAGAACATGAAATTGGTACTATCCTATTCTTCACCAAAGATGGATATGTGCCTCACCCTCCAAGCCATGAGTGAAGTGGTAGTAAGTGACCCATATCCCATGGAAGAATGCCTAAGGATTATTTATCAAGACCTTGAGGATATCCTACACTTATTCTATGAACCATTGATAGACCCAATTCATGCACCTACACTAGTCCTTGATTAGAGCTGACATGAATAAATTCATATGGGGAAATAAAAGCTCATGTTACAAGTGGAAAAAGGTGAAGGATCTACTTCACTCAAACTAATGTCCAACCATTTAGTTTTTCCTACAAATGTTGGCACAAGAACTATTTGAGACATAGGTACTCATATGGAAAACCCCTACCATGGGGCTATTCAGATTATTCAATGCAACATTAGCTCAAAATAAGAACCAAAGATGGCTATAGTAGGAAACTATTGGATTGACACAAAGATTTCAATTTTTTTGAATTGTTAAAATAATATCAGTATGTCTTTCCAAGAAACTATTACTCAAAAGTTTTGATTGACAGATATTTCAAAAACACAAAAATAACATTTTAATAATGAATTCTCTGAGAAGAGATGTTTCATTACTCAAGATCGAAATATGATGATATGCTTATCTTTAAGAAGAGATGTCTAATTTCCATTTCAGATTACATCTTCATTTATACACATTTTAAAAGTAGGATGAGGATGTGGAAGGTCACCAATATCATGGGAGATTTAGTGGTTCGACTTTTATGATTTAAAACAATATAGAATTTGAAGAATTACTATTTTTAGAAACTTACTATTTTTAGACTGCGCTACTAAAATTGAAATTTGGGGAACTTCCATTAGGTTTTTAGGGTTCAAAATCCATCAATAAAATATCCATGCCATCTCACTATTTTTTCATAATTCTTATCTTTTCAATGGTTTAAACGGTGAGTCAATTGGAGCTATGGTGCAAAAGTTATGGCTCCCAAAAGTTCCATCATCAATTAGGCTAGAACCATCAACCAAATTATCACTTGAATTATTGCCCGGATCAGATATGTGACTCACCCTCCAAGACATGAGTGAATTGGTATTAAGTGACCCTTGTCCCATGGAATAATTCTTGAGGATTATTTATTAGGACCTTGAGGAGATCTTATACCTATTCTATGAACCATTGATAGACCCAGTCCTGCACCTGCACCAATCCTCGATTAGAGTTGACATGAAGAAATTCATCTGAGGAAATAAAAGCTCATGTTAAAAGTGGAATAAGGTGAAGGATCCACTTCACTTAGCCTAATGTCCAACCATTTAGATGTTCCTACAAATGTTGGCATAAGAACTATTTGAGACATAGGTACTGATATGGAAAACCCCTACCATGGGGCTATTTAGATTATTCAGTGAAACATTGGCTCAGAATAAGAACCAAAGATGGATATAGTAGGAAACTATTAGATTGACAAAAATATTTAATTTTCTTTTGAATTTCTAAAATAATATCAAGATGTCTTTCTAAGAAACTATAATGAAATGAAGGAAGTCCACCTGTCCTTGGGGAAGATGCATATCAAGTAGTTAATGGTTCTCAACTAGTTAGAAAATGCTCATATAGGATGAATCTTAATCTTCAAGTGCACATCAAAGATTAAATTGATAGTTTTTTCTGCATAAAATTAAGCTCTCCAATTGATAAATTTGAGTGGGTTAGTCCTATAGTGGTTAGTATCCAAAAGGATGGATGCATCTGTATCTGCATGGACTATCAAGTGCTTAATGCATCTTGTGTAACTAATCCCTTTCCAAATCCTTTCATGAAGGAAATCCTTGAAGGTGTTCATGGATGTGAGGTATATACCTTCATATATGGTTTATCAAGGTACCATCAGGTCTAAATAATAGAAGAAAACCAACCCAAGATAACAATCACCACCAAATGGGGATCATTTACTTATACTATTATGCCCTTAGGGTTGAAAAATGCCTCAGTAGCATTTTCATGAATATTAATTAAAGCCTTTAAGGACTTCATCCACAAATTCCTTCAATTTTATTTGGATGATTGGATAGTATATGGTTTGGTTAAGGACCATTATTCTAACCTCAAACTTATGCTTGAGCACTGTCGGGTCTTACAAATCTCATTAAACTTAAAGAAGTGTCTATTTGCAACACCTTTTGGTGTGCTCCTAGAACATATTATTTGTAATGAAGGACTTATGGTAGACCCAATGAAGTTATATGTTATTCTTTGCCTCTTAGTACCCAAGACTTAGCATGAGGTTCACACTTTTTTTAGCCATACTGGTTATTATAGAAAGTTCATCCATAGATATGCAAAAATTGTTGCACCCATTTTAAATCAAAATGAGCATTTCATATGGACTTATTCTTATAAAGAGGAATTTAAAACATTAAAGGAAAAGCTGGTCACTGCTCCTTTCCTCCAATTCCCTGATTAGACAAAACCATTTCATGTCCATGTTGATGCATTTGGTATGGCCATTAGTACAATCCTTGCATAACCAAGTAAAGGTCACTTGGATCACACAATCTAATCTGCTAGTAGGAATATAATACTAGCTGAAATAAACTATACTACTAGGGAGTGTGAAGAATTATCAATGGTATATACTTTGTAGAAGTCCAAACAATACCTATTAGCCACTCCTTTTATGTTCTATACAAATCATGAAGCTTTGAAATACCTTATCAATAAACTTGTAATACATGGATGGATCTATCATTGAATTATGTTGTTCCAAGAGTTCTAATTTTTAATAATGGTGAAATCTGAGAAGGCCAATTTTTCACCTGACCACCTATCACAAATTGAGAATGGAGAAACACTGTGCACCATAGAAGATGATCTTCTTGATGTATAATTCTTTTGCATTACATGGGTACCTGAAGAGCTGGAAGATATTGCAACATTATTGACTACTAGCTCTACACCCGATGGTCTCACCTTGTAGGAAAAAAATCAACTCATAGTTTGTGTCATACCCTTTCAACTTATAGTAATCAATCTTTACAAAATGGGTCATGATGAAGTTCTTCGATGTTGTGTAATGCAACATGAGCACCTTGAATTAATATATGAATTTTATGAGGGTATTGCAAGTGGACACTATGCTAGATAGGCTACCATGTGAAAGGTTTTTCTAGCTATCTTATGGTGGCCAACTCTTTTCCAAGATGCTAAAGCATATGCGAAGTAGTTTGACAATGTCAGTGCACATTCAAACCTAATCAAAGAGATGTTATGCCTCTATGACTCATTCCTTTTTAGGATTCCTTTGAAAAATGGGTTATTGATTTTATTTTCCCCATCACTCTATTATGATGATGAATAGGTTCTCAATACATCATTGTAGCAACCTACTACCTTATGTGCTATGCTAAAACTACACCGATAAAGGATTGTACTATTGCTATTGCTATGTAGTTCATCTAGGAGAATATCATAACTCGGTTTGGATGTCCCTTGAGTTTCACCAGTGATCATAGAACCCACATTTGAATTAAATAATTCACATTTTGATGGTTGAGTTCATGATCATGTACCACAAAATAACATCATATCATCTGCAAGCTAATAGAACTATTGAAGCTTTTAACAAGATCCTAAGTACCACACTAACAAAGATATGTAATGTTGGTTGAACTAATTGAGATGATAGGGTGTCTATAGTAATATGGGATTATTGAACAACCTATCAGAGCTTAAACAAAAACATGCCATTCAATTTGGTGTATGGCAAGGAAGCAATCCTACCAATGGAATTTTTGGTACCATCTTTATGTATAGTGCCAGTAGGAAAATTGGATAAAGAGTCATCCTTAAAAACACACCTAAACACTTTACCATAACTAGACAAAGCTTTTTCCTTGCTCATTATATCTAGTATATGGAAAAGCACAAGCTAAAAACATGGTATGATTACCATATAAATAACAAAACATTTTTTTTAGGAATGAAAGTCTAGTTATATGACTCTAAATTCATGCACTACCCTAGAAATCTTTGCATACACTGGGATGGCCCTTTTATAACTCCTAGCATTAGACCTACTAGAGCAGATTGTTTACAAAGGATGGATGGCCATTTCCTTCTTGGGCACTATAATAGAATCTGGCTCAGGTCATATCTCACTTTAGAATAGCTGAAGTATTGTAATTAACAAGGCTTATGCCATTAGTTTAGGATTTACTACTTTCATTAAGAGCATTGCCTTTGTTGCATGCAAATTTTCATTTTTATAATTTTGTTTCAAAATTGTTCTTTTTGTGGAGGACCATGACTCATTTTAGGGTGGGGTAAGAAGTCATTTTTAGTAATTAAAATGTGTAAGTTGGTAACTAAAGCATGCAAGTTACCTAGGTTCATGGGTTTAGATAGGCACACAAGGTACATGGGCATGTAAGGTTTCTAGGGTGTACAAGTATCAAGTTTAACCCTTGTAAAATAGTTTTTTGAGTTCAAATGCTCCAAAGATATAACATAGTGCATTCAATCATACCATCAAAGATCAATGGTGAGTGAGAGAGAATAGTGTCAGTGGGTCCCAAAGATCTAATGGAGTGGATTTAATCGTGCATCGAAGATCAATGGTGAGTGGGAGAGGATAGTGTCAGTGGGTCCCAAATATCTAATGGAACATGTTTAATCATGCATTGAAGATTAAAGGTGAACATCAAGTAAAAATTTAGAGGATCCTAAAATTGAATGCACTAATGACAAGTGGCATGATCTTAGGATTATAATCCATATTTAACATGTGGATGAGCTTGAGTCAGTGGGGATAGATAGATTTATGGCTTGTATTCACTTGTATAAAATAGATCTAATGGTAAGCTCAAGGTCAAAAGGTCAATGAATCTTGAAAATAAGCAAGAGGATGCCAAGTGTCATGACCACAAGAACTATCAAATAAATCAATGGAATACATTTGAGCCATGTAAAAGTGGATCAATGGTCTACATTCAATCTGGAAGAATTAGATCAATGATGCATGTTTAAGCGTGAGACACATCTATCATCCACTTTAAATAAAGGTGAAAGACAAGATGTGTCATTAATGTGGAAAGAATAGTTATGGAAAATAATGGCCCAAAAGTGTGATGTGACAAATACCATTAAATGTTTTAATTGATAAAAGTGAGGATCCAAGCATGACAGTCATTAAGGATATACATTAATGATATAAAGTTATGGGTGATGGGAAAACATTAATGATGGTAAACTCCTAGAGCCTATAAATGTATAAGTTAAAGTTGTTTTACACTTTACATTTAAGGTTAACAGAGTTGAAGATCAAGTGACTACCAAAGTTGAGCTAATCAAACCCAGAGCTGATCAAAGTAAATTCATCTCCACAACAATCTACATAGGTCATTACCATGTTAAGAATAGATATTACGAGTCTAGTTCATTAGAAAAACATTAGTACCAAAAGTTACAGGTTGCAGGTCCACCATTGAAGGGTGCTTAAGTTTAGAAATTTGAAGTAGTAATCCGTAACCATGTATTATTTTCAAAATGTTGGATGGTTATGCATCAACCTTGAATATCTTCAAAGGTTGATGCAGCCTAAGAAAATGGCCAAAAGGACTAAACCCTTGCCAATAATACCAGAAGAAGAGGAGGTGAGTGGAGGAGATTGGGTTCCAATTAGGGAAGAGACACTAGAATAACAAGTTCAATGCATGGAAGAAGAAGAGGAAAGTATGGCACACAAAGCAAATCAGGCTCAATCATCCTCAACATAGAAAGCTCAAGCATCCCCACCTCTATCTCTATTGATTAAAGAAATATAATATCTAGAATTAGTGTTGCATGTAAAGAACTGGGTCTCCAAGGTTTATACTTGTACTATCTTTGAATATAGTCATCATCAACCTAGGAATGAGGTTTAACTCCAAGGTGATTATCAGGTCAAGACCATGAACACCAAGAACCAAGTGGTGTCTGATCTCACTATCTTCAACCAGCTAGATGCTACATGGTTGTTTTAGCTCTTTAATATACCATACTTTGGTAAACCCATGGAGGTAGTTCAATTCCTTCTTTCACACATCCATGAGGACTATATTTACTTTTTAGGGCATAACATGAAGATCATGCCCAAGAGGATCAATAAGGTCAAGGGGCTAAATTTCTCAAGGTTGAGTGTAATTAATGACTTGGATGACACCAAAGGTGTCCAAAAGACCACAATAACACCCATGTATTAAAAGTAGGGCAATGCCATGCATATCAAAAACCTAAAGGATCCCACCCTCTAATTTTTGGCACAGATCATCATGACCAAGATCAGAGGGACTGATCCTTGGAAAGAGGTTGATATGGCACACATCTATATTTTCCATTAGGTAATGTAAGGGATGAAATACAATTGGGCTATGTGCTTTACCCAAAATACTATTGAATATGTGGAGAGGACCCATCAAATGCCTAAGTACAGGTTCTTATGGGGAGTAATTTTCCTCTTATTGGTTTTTGACAAAATTGGTGTGCCAGATTATAGCTTAAGAGTGTTGAAGTGGGTATACCCTCCCACACACAAGTCCCCCATTGAATGCTTCAAGTTATTCACATGCCTTGATCACATCATCCCCTCATACAAGACCAATATGAGGTATTGGTTTGATAAAATGAAGGCAGTGTTTGGGGATGAGTGGTGCATCCCCAAGGACTTGCCCCCTTTAGCTATAGAGCAAGAAGAATTTGTCATGAAGCAGTAATTATCCATCATGCATATCTAAATGAACTCATCTAAAGAGATCTCTACATGGCTCAAGTTACCATACACCTTCTTGATGTGGTACTTCATAGACTCTATGAATTAGATTTATGATGCATAGCTTATCATCCTATAGGTTGAAAGAATAGACTCAAATATTCATACTCTCTGTAAAATGTTTGTCTATCCAAGTAAAAAATCCTATACAAAGAAGAGAGAAATAGATCTCATCAACATCAAGGTCAAGTAGACAATGGTGAGGGAGAAAAATCACAACTTATTTTACATGATGCACCCTTGAAAGGATCCATAAGGTGGGGAACCCAAGGAGATACTTCCATCAGCACCACCCCTAAAGAAAAAAAATGGGCTAGATATGGGTGCCAACATAAGTGGGCTTTAGGCACCACAAAAATGATAGAATACTATATAAGTACCATGACCTATCCCTTCACCATTTAGACCCATGCCATCTTATCCATCTACACCATTTCCACCTTACCCTTCACCTTCTCTTCATCATTTATCTCCTTCCCCTCCCCACACTTCTCCATCTCCTTCACACTCTTCTCCATCACACTCTTCATCACCTCGGCCTACTCCTTTTCTTTCTCCTCCACCTTCTCCACCTCCACATTTTTCCCCTAAATTAACTCCACCACCATCTCCCCAAAGTTTTTCTACTTCAAGAGATGCCTAGCAGCAACCCCCAAGACAAGCACCCCAACAAGAAATTCTTGAGGTACAAATTCATAGCTCAGGTTCTAATTCTAAGAAAAATCCTTCCCCAACATGGGAGGAGAAAGTTTCTATGATGATTTCATTCTTGATGTTGAACCATTATATGGCAAGGAGGGGGATGGTGAAGAACTAAACATGATGGCTACTGGTAAATGGAAAGGACTAGCCATGAGGAGGCTAAACTTAAGTGTGACCCTAGTAGATGGAAAGGACTAGCCAAGGAAAAAAATAACATGGTGATGATACAACTGGTAATACATACAAGTGATATCAGTTTGGTTTCTAAGACAAGATGATCTATCTTTAGTCATATTTTGTTTCTAATGAGGCAACCATGGAAACAAGGAAGCAAGTGTCCTTCCTTTTAAATATGTACAACTAGGAGTATGAGTTTGAACTCCCCCAAGACATCATTTCCTTGGCTCCAAATGCTCTAGCATTACCAAAAACACTATGGGTAAATCCACAAAATATCTCCCCTCTTTTAGTAAGCATTGCCTTTTTAAAGCTAGGCATGGAGATCAAGTGCTAGAATATTTTATCAAATTTTGATGTGTGTACTACTAAGAGGAAACATGCCAAGATTGGGGGCATGTATAATAAAGAAGTTGAAAAAAAACAAATGCTCATTGAGGAAGTGACCATGTTGAAACAACAAATCCAAGAGGCCATAGAGGCAAAATTCAGGGTCTTAAACCTCTAAAAAATAAATTTAAATGAAGAACTAGTGCTAGAAAACAACATGCCTCTTGATGGGGATGCCATAGGAAAGTTGGAGACCTTGGTAGAACTAATACTCAAATGATGTAAAGAGCAAAACATGCCAAAAGATGAGGGATTAGAGTTAGCTAAATGGTTCACCATAACCATTCAAATTTGCAAATGCACTATAGAGAGGGTTGGTGAGGTTATCCCCATTTTAGATATAATTTTTGCATAGCTATCACATCTAAATAAAGTATTAGAGGTTTGATTCCAAGCTAAAGAAGCCCAGATGTAGCAACTAACTGATGATACACTCTTAATAAAATATCACATTGAGCACACCAAAACATTTAGGGATGTAGAGGTGATATAGGATGAAATCATTAAACATCATCAATAGTTGAATGTGAATTTTACATCCCTCTGAAGATAGGTTGATAAGGAGGTCTCCACACTTAAATACATCCAGAAGGATGCCATCACATCCCTCAATGAACTAGTCAAAAAGGCTGATGAGACCTCCATCGAACCTGAGGAGATAAAGAAATTAAAGGGGGGCATAGAAGAAATAAGTGTAAACGTGCTCAAGATATTGTCACATTGGGATAATTTGAAGAAGGAGATTAAGCATTTAGGGCCTAAATTTTTTATGGAGGATGCTAGCATGACTTAGTTCAGGATGGACTAAGAGTGTAGTGTGGGGTGTTGTTGGCCCTAAAATTTTGGTGTAGAATTAGCATGACACTAAAGGACCATGGTAGAAAAGGACCATAACACATAGTTAATAGGTGTAGAAGAATCATGGTGTAAAACGTATGGGGTGTAAGAGGATAATAATGTAAAGGAACTAGTGTGAGAGGACCCAGTCAGAGGGGAATGCGTCACGAGGAACCCGAGGATGTATGACTCAGAATAGAAGTGAAAGACTAGAGGAGTGTATGGGAAGTGAGAGCAATTAAGATAATGGTTCATATGGGTCACCTTGACCCTATTAGTAGGAATTTTTTCACCAGCTTGCAAGAAGAGGAACACATGGTAGTAAAGATATAACATAGATTGAGGATATAGGGGGCACAAAGGCTTGAGTCTTTAGGAAAAAAATTATTAAGCACCACAACTCTCAATATGTTGAGTGGTCGTTGCCAAATTCATCATGTCATTAATGATTATAAACACTTGGTCAGGGCAAAACAAGTATAAATACCCCTATTTTAAAACATGGCAGAGGGGGATTTTTGGGGATGAAGTTGTGATGAACTTTTATCTTTCTGATGATTAAGCTTAATATATGAGATAGTAAGTTTTATCAAATTTTTGTGCTTTATGATGAAGAATGGTGTGTGAGTTAAGTGATTAGACTAAAATATGAATTTTTCCCTATCTTTCTTTTCTTAGTAACTAATGCTAATATAAAATGATAATATTTTGTGTAGTGATATTGATCGAACCAAGAACCCAAAGAATGAAGGTAGCCTATCTTTGCATCTATATAATCCCTTTTTAATTTACATAAAGAGAAGAATATGAACAAGTTATTAACACTGTGAAACAAAACCTATGGGAACTGGTCTTTCATTACGTACTTTGGGTGAGTGTGCAAGACTTAAATTTTACATAAAAGGGCCAGTATGCTAGCTCATTGGAATAGACTTTAGTGTCGAATCTAAAATTATCAAAGAAACCTCAACAATTCAAAAGTAATTATGTAACTATTTTTACAATTGCAAGGATTATAAAAGGACATAATTTTCATCATAAATGAGATTTTTCTTTCCTCTTAGCACTAGAAGAAATCCAAGTGAAACTTTATGTCTATGTAGGTTTTCTATATTTATAAATATGAATATTAAATCAAGTGAGATGAATGTTTCTTTGAGGGTGATAATGTTTTTTGGTCATAAAATGTGCTCTATTGTTCATAGTTATAAAAATTCATTAAAGTTTCAATACTTCTTCATTGTATGTGAAACTTGGATGATGTAAGCTTTGTGTTGTGAATATTTGTAGAGAGTATTTGTGCCATATATATGCAATTTGAATGTAGGGATGATTTTTTATTTCTAAATGACCTTCATCCTCCATGCATTTATTGTTTGTGTTCTCATTTTCATATGATAGAAAGAGTTCCTAATCATTTATATTCTTTTATGAGTTATCCAAATAGTCTTTTGTGTTTATTATATTATGATATTTATCTTTCCCCTTTTTCTCTCAATTCCCTCTACTTCCTCTCATTCTCCTTCCATTTCCTAATTTTTATATTTCCATTTTTGTCTCATCTTTTTACTTTTAAGCTAAAATTACTAAACACCTCAAAATACTCCCATCATACAAGAGAGTGTCCCCTCTCAAATGTAAAATAAAATCACCTTTCATATGATTTCTCTAATGTTGTAAGTTTATGCCATTGCCCATTAGACAAGTCTATGAAACAAACAAAGAAAGTAGAATAACATAAAATATTATTCTCAGATATGTAGACCAAATTGAAAATCACATGGCATTATCAACATTATTCAAAATAAAATATAAGAAACATTTTCAATTACACTTCTATTCACTCTATTAGCACTGCTAAATGCCTTTTTAGTGAAGAATATGTATGTTATGAAACAAAGAAACTTTTAATTCAAGATCATTTAAGTGAATAATATGTGTATTTATGAAATGAATCAGCAATTAATAACACATTAATTATTATGTATAAAAGGTAAGTACAGAAGTTACGACTTAAAAATATATAAATATTTCAATAGTATACAAAATTATTCAAATGCTTCTATTTTTAATTTTATATATTTTATAATAAAATTATTACTACTTTTAAAATTGAATATATATATTTTATAATATTATGTTGAAATAAATTTTCTAAATTGATAATTTATTATATTTAATTTTAATCGATAAGCAATGTAAAATCTTTTCAAATACTCATATTAAATATTTATATAAAATATTATTAATAAAAATATTATTATTTTATTTAAGATTATAAAAATATATATGAAATGACCATTAACATATAATTCTATTTTTACAATTATTATGTTTTAAATAAAAGTAAAACATTCATCATTTTTTTTTACTACCTATTAAATGATCATTCTCACCTTTAACAAGTTTGTGCTAATTTAATTATAATTTTTATTTTTATTTTTTATGATTTAACATTATTATGAGTATATCGACCTGGTATCTAATAATATCTATCAATATGTCAATACAATATTTTTTATTTTATAGATTGTTATAATAATTATTAGTTAGAATTTTTGTGAGTCAAAATTACCTTAGCATGCAAACCTATTAATTAATATATAAACAACAATAAATTGGTGCCTTTATAAATATGGAACTTCCCAAATTTTCTTAGTCTTGATGTTTCAAGTAACCAATTATTTGTTGTTTTTAAGACTTCACCCAAAGCTTTATCAAATAATTAATTTAATATTTTTGTCATCAATATCCATCTTAAAGTCTTGTTTCTTATCAAATTATTATACGGGTGTCATTTAAGTCTAAAAGTTGTTTTCTAGATTTAGTCTTCAAACTTACATCATTTTTAAAAAAAATAGTGTCATTTCATTTATATGTAAAAAATGATGCATTAATTTAAAAATAAATAGATAAGAAAGAAGACTTTAAAATGGATATTGATTATAAAGTCAATTTTAGCACATATCTTTGAGTAGGCATGTTTTTAATTCTTTTTCAAGAATAATTTTGGTGTGGATATTCCAAATTCTAAGTAAATACGGGAGTCCTAATTTCACTTAGAATTGTTATCATATGAATGTTTAATTTGTAGGGAAACTTGGTATATCAATGATTCAAAACAATGAATTTTAAAAATTATATATGCAAAGGGATATACCATCATCCATTTCAAATTGTGAAGAGCATTTGCAACCTATCAAAATTATAGATTTAATGTTGATTGTAGTGAATTTCAAGTTTTTATTAAATTTTTCAAAAAACATTAGAGGCTTGCATGTAATCATTGACTGCACTGACAATTAATGTAATGAAATTGTCTTTAAAAATTTTAAGCAATAAAATTTCAACAAATTTTAAATATATGGACTTTTAACATAATTTTGTTTAGACAGTTATTTATTTAATATTATCTTTCAAAGGTTTATATAGTTCATTTCAGAATTTTAAAAAAAATAAAAATTAATTTATATATTTATTTTAATCTTTTAAATTTATAAATTTTTGATTATATATCAAAAATCTTATCTTTTATCTAATACAGTCTATAAGAAAATTGATTGTATATTACCTACTAAAAATATAAATATGATAATATGGATATCAAATGTAGTTCCTACATGGACCTACCAAATAACATCTTAGCATACAAAAAAGCATTTTGATAAAGTTCAACTATAATCTCTAGATCTTTCAATAAATAAACCAAATGAAAACATCTCATTAGAATTCAATAACTTAATAACTTGTAATTAATTAATTTTATGGAAAAATACCATAATGAAGGTAGTTTTTAATCTTTGAGGAGACATCAATATTATGAAATATCAATGTAATAGGGTTCACTTGGTCAATAAAACTTATCTCTTCACTTGATAATGGTGATGAGCGTCTATGCAGTAGAATATCCAAAAGTTGACATGCAATGGTGGGTAGTGAGATGGGGATTGAGTAATGAGTTTGGTTTATCTAGATTATTATTGGAGTGATTTCTTCCTTTAAAATAACAACAAAAAATAAATATGTGAGGATGGCATTTCTCTCTTTTTATGTGATTATATCACGAAGGCTAAGTTTTAATATGGATCGACTCTAGTATATGTTACAACATATAACTTGTCACTCACTTATATTTCATGTATAATATGACAACATTCTGGTGAATATGCAAAAAATGTCTACTCGTCATTAATAAGAATTCAATAATTTGGGAACTATGAAGAAAGCTTACAAACCATGTATATATCTAAACATTAATATCAACCATGAGTAAAAAGTTCATTTCTTAAATAAAATGAAAGCAAAAAAAAAATGGAAACCTGTATATTTATGTGTTTTATATATCACCACCCATTTGTTGCTTTGCCTCATGACTTGACTGCAAAAGCAATGCCTGCATGAGCCATGTGTTGTAATTGAAAGCATATTCTAAACACAACATAAATGTATTTTCATTGATTAAAATGTTATTCAAATCAACAAAAAACCAATAAATCACTGACAAAAGAGGAGATATACACCCTAAAACAACCAGATAGCTTAGCTTTAGAAATACCTGAAGCTAGTAATATAGTGGTGGAAATACATAAAACAACAAGCTAAAAACACTAAAACAAAAGAGGGTAGAGTTTAGAGCTAAAAACAAAAAAAATCATTTATTAAATGGATCTAAAAATTCTATTAAAATCTGACTTGAACTCTTAAACACAACTACAATTGTCATAAAATTTATACAGAAGGGCTTAATATTCTATCATCTTCATTGCTAACAAAAAATTACCATGTCTTTGTTGTAAATTCTCTATTTTCATCCTTATATTATGTTGGAATGTCTAGAATATGACTGCTATCATAAAATATTCCTCTTTCTATTTTCTCCTCTTATTTTACCTTCTCACTATCTCACAATCTGTTGTGTATCATTTTGTCTTTTGAATTAATATTTAAAATCACACTCTAATAATCCATTTAGGATCATTCTCTAAAACATTGATTCAAAATCTACCACATAGTGTCATAAAAAAACTCTATGTAACAATAAATTTTCTAAATTATTCAAAAATGTAGATTAAAAAATGGTCACTTAAACTTACAATAAAATAGAGAACTTACAAATTTTTCACTCCATTCGTGCTCAAGAAACATCATGGTCCCATGAATGATGATCAAAATGTAGACAATAGCAAAAATATGGTGAGTATACCAAAAGGCATTAAACCTAATCAATCTATTGAAAGGTGACAACATTTCTTCTAAACCATTGAGATACAAGTGTGAATGAAATGTTTATGAGAATAACCATGATGCTATAATTCTAGCTAGTTCTTTGATAAGATCACCATATGTGGGTTGTTTGTAATGGATGTCTTTTTTTATTAGAGAGAGTTTTGATTTAGGAGCATTCACCAAAAAAGAGAAATCATAAGCTAAGTAGTTTCTAATATGTAGAGGTACTATAATAATTATTGTTGCATTGTCTACAATGGTAGAAGATATTGTATATAGTGCTAGTTATAACTATATACAACTGCTTTCATATATAAGTCTTATCAATAGTGCTATAAGAGCATATAGATACCTTTCACCATTTTCAATTTGTGAAAGGTATTTTTTGTCCACCCATCTCCTCACACACTACCTTATGAAATGTAAAAAAAAATAATTGGAAAGGTTTAGGTTTTTTGCCAAATCTAGAATTACCAAAAAAATGATGTGGGGTTTTGCAAAACTTAATTGCATCAGTGTCCACCAAAATGGCAGTAATGCAACAATGTGTTGGAAATTTTTAATGAAATGGCCTTCAGGGCATACTGAACTGTCTAAATTATGGTATAAAAATTGACTTACATAGTAGCAAGAAATATACTCAAGATATCTCAATGTTACGATCTACAAAATATATAGGACTGTTTTGGAACAATGAAGCAACTAATGCATTTAAATGTTATTTGGTCCTACCAAACATTTTATATTTTAAACACAAAAACTTGGACCATTTCACATTGCAATGTAAAAATAGACAGTCTACATGGGTTGTAAACTAATCATCAAGGAAAAAGCCAGCAAATTCACCTTGTTAGTATATAACATTCAGATCAAATTAGAGATTGTCAGCAAAGAAAATATTAAGGATTAAAGAAGGAAAAAAATATATAATTTACCACTAATAAATTATATTTTGGCAAAATATGACAATTTTTTAATTTTTGTTAGGAAACTCTGAAGAATGTTTTCAAAAAATTACATTTTAACTAATTTAAAATTTGAAAAAATTGTCAAAAATTAACCAAACAGTGAAAAATAGCCCATAAAAAATATCTTGGTCATGATGGAATGAAACTAGTGTAATTAATAATGAATTGAAATTATCTTATGAATATTACCTTTTATAATGATGTGCATATTATACACCATAAACACCAGATAAAATAAAATCTAGTTGCTTTGTAACAAATATCAAAAGGATTGCAAACACCAAAATCACCTGCATTCAAATGAGATTTTTCAACTAGCAATTATAATAATATTAGGTAGAGAAATTATCCTAATTAGCATCAAATATGGTATAAATTAACATCATTTAATAGTATTTAACAATAACATATGGGGTGAAAACATAAATCTTTATAACTACTTACCATAAGTATGGCAATGGGAATCATTTCTCCTTTTGGTAAAAAAAGATGTGCAACAATGGAACTTATGAAAATGGTCAATAGAACAGTACTAAGAATGATGACTTCTAGGTGAAAATTCAAAAATAAATGCATAATTTATGTAGATTCTTCTCTAAATGTAAACATTGAGACCATACATGTAAATGTGGAAAAGCAAGAGAATTAATGTGCTGTAAAAATACCAATCATATAAATATTTAATCAATACACAGTATTTGATTATCAAATAAGTGAAAAAAACTACATATATAAAACCATATTACTTGAAGATTGAAAATATTTTCACTCTAAAACTTGTGCTTTTCAAGTAAGTTGCAATGTGAGCTTGAGAAACTGCAAGGACAAGTGCCAACATCAAACCCCATAAACCACCTTGAAGAGGCCTGTAAAAAAATGTTTCATTAAAACATAAAAGCACTATAATCTAGATAACAAACCCAAAGTAGTTTATCTTAAATAAAATTGGCTCATCTTAGTTTTTATATGCACTACAATTTTTAGTAGACCTCATTAATCAAGGTGACCTCTAATATAATTTGTTCACAATTTTTTTTTTAAAATCACATGCTATAGATTGCTAAGATTTATAGGGCACTTGAAAGTAAAAAACCAGTGAATTTAGGTTGAATGGTGTAGAACACACTGCACAATGCTCACTAACACATAAAAAGTGTTAAAAATTCCAATCAATGAGAACATACCAATTGTTTAAGCTTTACCCATTGAATCCACTTGAACCAGCATTCATGTCTATTGAATTTTCACTATTTGGTTTCATTGATATTACATTATTGTTAATAGCTATGGGTACAGGATAAGAATGTACCTAAAGAAAAATCTTGCCATTAGAATTCTGGTGGGGACAAGGTCTCAAATAGCCCACAAAATTGATTTTGGTTGTTTTTTCTCAAGTATTTAGTGGAAAAATTATCTACTTTGTCCACCATGCTTAACACATCTGAAAATTTATTTCAATACAATAAAATAATTCATTGGCTCCACTTTTTTTTAACATGGATGGACAAGAAGTGGGATTTGAAAAGTTAGGCTTGAATTATTTCAATTGACCAATTCCATAAAATCAACTCATTAAAATTAATTGTTACATCGTAATGATAGATCATGAATTGTAATTGAATTCCATACCATAAAAAGGGGGGTCTTACATAGTTGTTTTCAAAAACTCAAAGCTCATATTATGAACTCAAAATATCAAATTTGTAAAATTTTTTAGTTATTAAAAGTTTCAATGTAATTACATATAACAAAAACCATAATACCTCCTCAGAGCTTGGTGAGAAATAGGAGGATTTTAATTCTCTTTTGTAAGTATGCATCACAGTCTTTCCTATAACCTATAAAAAAGGAACAAAAGGTCTTTCTACAGTGATATTTATGCTTGATTGGTAATTTTATAACAATTACTAAGAGATAAAATCCTTCTAATTATATTAGCTTATCGTACTTCTTAAGTATGTTTGCAAAAGCGATGG
This sequence comes from Torreya grandis, assembly GCA_037957365.1. Taxonomy (NCBI): domain Eukaryota; kingdom Viridiplantae; phylum Streptophyta; class Pinopsida; order Cupressales; family Taxaceae; genus Torreya; species Torreya grandis. The sequence continues at coordinate 1,087 of JARHVA010002554.1, read as the reverse complement.
TGTTTAACAAGTTGTACATAGATCAAATAATAAACATTAATTATATAAATTTAATAGACTAAAGAAATATATATGCAGATTCTAGGTATATGTTTTGTTTGAAACATGAAAGTTGTAGCAAGCAGGGAAAGCCATTAAAGGAACTTGTAATTATGGAGAAGTATAAGGCCTTTGTAATATTCAATAATATTTATTCTTAATATATTTTCTACATGACCAACTTTTATTCACACTAAATACACCGTACCTACTCTTATTTATTTTCCCCAGCATGCACATATCATCACTCACCATTTTCTGTTACATTTTATCATAACAAACCAAAAAATAAGAACATCATAGAATTTACATAAACCAAAAAAAACATGATCATCTTAGAATTTATGGTAACTAATGCCAATCAATATGAACGTAGTGGAAGGGATGAAAGTTGTAGTGATTTTATATATTAAAACACTAGAGAGACATGTAACAATTCTCTCACTAATAGATTTGACTCTCATACTACTCAAAAATCACATGAACAAGACAAACAAGTTTCTTTAAAAAGTATTTTGAAGGGAAAGGAGGTAGATAGAACCCTGATAGGAACCATAATTATAGAATAGAGATTGTAAACATAAATTGCAATATATTTGGTGATAGGAGGTAGATAGAACCCTATGGAATAAACCATACAAGATATAAGCCAACGGATTTAGTAAACTCAGATATAGATTTGGAATAGAACAAAGAGTTTGATGCCATTCATAAAATGGAGGGAATGTACTGGGATGAGGACTCTATAAAGATTGGATTTTGCATAGGTTTGTCTTCACTAGCACTACCTTTATAAAAAAACTAGAGGAGAAACTACCACATATGAGTACATAAAAATAGAGTGGTAGAAATGTTACCAATAATGTTTTTATTGCATCTATTCAACCAACTCTTTGTATTAGATTATATGCTTTTATAGGTGTTGCAGTTATTTATAGTGAATCTTAAATTCATTTCTTGTATGTATGTATGTGTGTACCTACACCTACATATTTAACACTTTTACATGAATTATAACCTAGGTAAGTAACTCCAATCAGTATGAACA
>JARHVA010002553.1:2382500-2489546 GCA_037957365.1 Torreya grandis | reverse complement strand
TACAATTAATGTCAAATAGTACAAATATAAAATATTACTTATTTGACTAACAGATTATAATTATGTAATGTTTTACAAAACATACGAGTCTAAATAACTCATTATTATATAAAAATAGTCCTAAGTAAATCCTCTATCGATTGACTACTAGAAAGCGAGTGAGAGTATCATCCAAGTTCTTTTCCACACCAACTATAGACCATTGATCCCCACACAATCTCCCAATAAGGGATTATCATCCCTTCACAAATGGGTAGATAGTGATATTTCATAAATTCATAAAGTGAACAAGAAACCCATGTGCTATAATATAACTATCACATGCATCCTATCATTAAGAAATACATTCTAACATGATATCATGCAATACATGCAAATTAATTCAAATATGTTAAATGATAATGTTCAAACCATAAACATAACTTTCTTCAAAGTTTTAATATAGTTTTTTAGATCTCAATATTAGTCAAATTCATACACAACTCACTTGAGTAACTTTAATTTTCCTATTAATGGCATTACGGAACTACATGAATTATGTTACACCTACTTATTTAATGTTAGTAATACTAGATAATCATAATAATGCTAAAATCCATATATTTCAATCATATAAAGATTTACATAATGGGATCCATATTATTTATGATTACAAAAACTTCATAATCTTTCCTATTCATCTTTATGAGCATCTATATACCATAATCGACTAATATATATTTAACTAACCTTTATTAATCAAATAGCTGATTTCATTTTAACATAGAAAAAAATAACAATAGCAAGTATTTAATTCACAAATAAAATTTAATTATCATTTACTTATAAACCATTTTCACATAGGTGCAAATGTATATTAACCACTAGTCTCAAACATAAATAAACTCTTTTCCCTATGACAATCATATAAACCCTTAGAATTCACTTATAAAAATTCCAACAAAACTATTGTTAAGTAATTAAATATAAATTACTAATATTTCAATAGTGTTTTAAGTCCAAATATATCTCATGTTTATTTTAAGAGAAATCAACCCCAAACTTTTAATCTTAGATAAAATCAATATGAAACATGATAACATATATATATCATACCAAGTGAATCATTTGATCATGCACAATCACTTCAGTTGCATAAAAAAATAAATTGCATACTTATGTGTGTAATAATCACATAATAAATACTTTTTAAATAATTTTATTCAAGTTAATAACATACCAAAAATGATTGGGTCAATGTAACTTCACAATATAAAATGCAAATTCCATTCATCAATGAACTGACTAATAGCTATAGGCCTAATTATTTATAGTCCATCCTTTAGATATTTAAAACACTAAAATATTCATAGTCACATTTAAATCAACCAAATGAAATAAATGAACCTTGTTAAATATATTCAAACCATCCAACTAATGTTTAGTTCAACTTATTTTGAGGCACCAATGCACCCATAGTTTAAAGGTTCATAAGTAGAGTACTTCCAACACATAGATCTAGTTCAAATTCCAAAAAAAATAGAATTATATCCAATAAAGTTAAGAAACAAATGAGTAAAAAATCATAACACAATTTATTCTAATATATCTAATATTTCATTTCTTCATCAATAACCTAATCAATTTCTTGTTTTGCATATCTAATATACCAATAAAAATAAAATATACCCCACTAACAAATTTAAATATTCAAACCATATAACTAACTACATAGTTCATACTTCATCATAATACCCATGCATTAATAATTTAAGAGTAGGTAATACAAAAACACATCCATTTCGGCTCTCCTAACAACCATAAATATAATAATATATATGTTCAAAACTTATGTGAATATCAAAATCAATATCCTTGTAAAATATATATACATGGAAAGTTTTGAAAAATTAGTGCTTGATTGTGCACCCTTAAAAACCTAGGTGGTGTAAGTGGTATGTTGATGAAACTAATACCAATTGGCCAAATAGTAAGGATAGTCTTGAGAGTTTTCTAGTGTTTCCTAATAATAGATCGAATCACATTAAATTCACTATGGAGGTTGAAGAAAACAATAAAATACCTTTTTTAGACATTGTCATTGGCAAGAAAGAGGATAGCTCCTTATCCCACTAGGTTTATACAAAGAAAAAATCATACAAATAAATATTTATATGCTATTTATCATCATCGTTCTACATAAAATCTTAGCATTATTAATACATTGATGACATGTGGTATGATAATCTCTAATTTAGACAATATTGAACAAGAACTTGAACATCTATCTTTGACCTTTATGGAGAATGGTTATAATATTAAACAAATTAAAGATGTGATTTACAGAGTTAGATTTGGTCCTCACTTTAAACATGATGATGACACTATTGTAAAGGTTACCCTCCCTTATACTAAAGGTACTATCGATTCTCTAGCTAAAATTCGTAGGAAAAAGACATTAAGGTGTCTTTCTCTCCTATCAATACAATCGACAACATGTTGGACAAGACTAAGGATGTCTCTAATCCTATTTGTCATAAAGGAATTTATTCCATTATTTATAACTATGGCAAAGTTTACATTGGTGAATCTAGTCATTCTATTCAAGTGAGACTCAAAGAGCACTATGTTAACCTTGCTTATAACCAGTTTCATAAATATGCCATTATGGAGCATTCACATAATACTGATCACATTTTCATGAATGAAGTGAAAGTTATTACAAAAGAATATTATTTTTTGATAAGATGGGTTTGTGAGGCTATAGATATTGAGAAGAATCTTTTTAATTTTAATAGGGGTGATGGATGGAAATTAAACACTAATTGGAGACCTATTGCATTATTTTAAAAAAATAACATTAATAATGTCCTCCATCCACCTTAGTTGACCTCTCTTTTTAAACCTTGGGATTGTTATTTTTTATCCGTATTCATCATATTTTTCCAACCTACTGATAGGCCTAGCATTATGTCCTAAAACATTGAGGTTTTCTAATTTTGAAACACAATTTTATTAAATTTTTTAATTATTCCCTACATATTATGAATTATTTATATATAACCCATTAAATTAAATTTTCCCTTAGATTTAAATACATATATACCAATATTTTACTCAACATTAAATAAAAATTCAATAGGGATTGGGGATTCATTCATACTCAACCTTGTGGATGTGGTTAAGCCCATCCCCAAGGTCATTTGTGAATCACCCTAGTTTCCAGATTTTTATTGTCTATAAATAAAAACTAAAGACTAATTAAATATTAAGGAAACACCTATATATGCCTTCAAAATAAACTCAACATAATGCATATAGATCTATTTCTAAGGGGGAGGCTTAAATATGTGCTCGACCATTTAGATGGTTCATACCCATCCATAAGGTTGTCCACATATGATCCCACATTTTTTTTTTAAACATTTATAAATAATAAGCCCAAAACCTAAGAATAATTTACCTATGACAATCTTCATGTCATTTACAAAATGATTTAATAATTAAAAAGTAGAAAATATTTTATAACAGTTCCTGCCTCTAACATTTTTCCAATGTAGTAGAGTCAAATTTATCTTATTTTCATTTTATCTCCTTGTCCACATTTTTTATACTAAATTTTCTATTCCACCATCCTTTTCTGAAAAACCCATAGCTCCCATTTATTTCCATAAATTTCCAATGTGCACACCAAAATTCTAGCATTATTATTTCCTCAAAGATCTCAACAAACCAATTAACTAGTCGAACCCCATAATTACCATGCCATGCAACAAACTTAAGTTAATGTGTTTCCCATAATGACTCAAAGAGTCTATAAAAATAATCATAAATAACCCTATATTCCCTTTAATATTAAAAAAATTATATCATTTAAACATTATAAAACCAAATGATATCTTTGATCCAAGCAAATATCAACTATTTACCATGCAAAATGATATGTTTTGAAAGTATTTTGAATTAAACCTAACAATCATGCCTCAATCCAAATTTAACTCATGCCTTTGACTATACCTAAAACAATATGACTTGATTTAATATTCATAACCTAAAATTAGTCTAAGTATAATCATCGACCACACAAAATAATTAAGTCCCTTTATTATAACAATGAATTTACTTTAAAGTCTGAAGTTTTATTTTAAAATCATCAATTAAATCAATTTGATTTATAGATAATAAATTATTTACCTTACATGTAGTGTTATTATGATGTTCAAAACAAATATTACCAAAATTGATTTCAAACATTACCAAGATAATTCGTAATTTGCAACACAGTAATATCATTCAAGGACATAAGAGCACAAGTTATGGAGAATATAAATACATGAAATAAGATAAGTAAAACATTTAAATTTACCTCAAAAAACATATGACACACTCATTCAACCCATATGTTACCTAGATATAGATAATGGAGTATCATAAACATATAAGAATGTCAACCATCATATGATATCATAAATGTAAACACACTATTAGGGTTAAAGCAACATATAAACATGATAATAAAACTTATCCAAATGCAAAAAATATATTAATAACTAAATTTATGTTTTAAGTAATATTAACCAACTAACAATTAACAAATATATTTATACTTTGAGTGGTGTGTGTAAGGTTCCCATTTCTTTCTCTCCTCCCCCACTTGTCTCCATCTGCACCATCCTCTCTAATGATACCCTCCCTCAATCATAGTCAGGAAGGTGGATTACATATAACATCCACCTTAGTACAAATTAATAATGGTTAAACCATATCATGTAACAATATTAATAAAATACTGCAACAAAATATACTACATAATCATGATTAAAATGTATCATCATAGAATACAAATGACTAACTATTAGTCAACTATCATAATCACAAGTAATTAACATTTTTCAAAATCAACATATAACTAATTTAGTTACTTAACACATTAATAAACTAATTAATAACCATAGAATCAATAATAAATAGATTAATGGATTTAACATCCTTCCCCCTTAAAGTTGGTCATTATCTTGATGACACTTATTTCAACAAAAGTTCTGAAACAAAAAAGTGTTTAGCAAAAAATAAACATAATATCCAACAAAATACTAAGTAAATAAATAAGAAAATATACTATGAAACTCTTCAAAATCTTCCAAAGTAGCACTATCTTTAGAATATTGGTTCTACTAGACCTTGCACTATGACACTTATCTATTGTAAAAACAAAGTTTGTGAGTGTCAATTATTCTAAATGGTTCTACTATGACCACCCTAGAACCTATAAATCATTCCAATCCAACACATGATAAAGATAAATAACATACTTTTAAGATAGGACACGTGGAAAATATTATACATGAGTACTAAATATGGTGGCAAATCAAGCCTGTATGCCATGGGATTGATAAATTCTAAGACCTCAAAGAATCCCACATATCTAGTAGATAATTTGGTTGATTTCCCAAATTTGATCAAATTTTTTTGAGGTTTAAGCTAAAAAAACACCTTATCTCCAAATAAAAACTATCTTACTATTCTTTTTAGATCATCATAGCTCTTCTACCTAACATTAGCTTCATCTAACCTTTGCCTTATTAACTTAGCTTATTCTTCCATTTCAAGAAGCATATCTTGACCATTGACTACCCTATCTTCTAACCTATTGTAGTTGATTGGTGTTCTACACATAATTCCATATAATGCCTCAAATAGATCCATTTTGAGTATTGATTTCTATTAGTTATTGTAGGAAAATTCAACCAATAGAAGGTATTCTTCCCAATATACTCTTGATATATACAATACATTCTTAGAATATCTTCAAAAACCTGATTCACCCTCACTTTATCCATATATTTCTAGATGTTATGTTGTATTGAAGTTAAACTTAGTACCCAACACCTAATTGAGAGTCATACAAAATATAGAAGTCAATTTTGGGTCCCTATCTAAAATAATATTTTTTAGAAACCTGTGCAACATATACACTTATTTCATGAATATATTCACAATCATAGGTGAATCATATGAAATATTACTAGTAATTAAGTGAGATACTTGGGTTAGTCTATCAAAAAACCACCCATATCATGTAATTTCAGTTCTAAAACATCATCAACCCTTGAATAAATTCCATACTAATGACCTATCACTTCCATTCTAGTACAGTATGTGGGTATAACAATCTAATAGGATGTACATGTTTAGACTTAACTTATTAAAATTTTAAACATCATGAAATAAAATCAATTACATCTTTCATAATTATTTTCTATAAATATAATGTCCTAGATTTGTTAAGAGTTTTGTCATACCTAGATGGCCTGAATAAAGATAATTATGTAGTTCCTTGAGTAATACACTTTAAATTCTCCTTATATGGTACATAAATCCTTCCTTTATACCTTAACAAAACATCATATTTGAATTTGAACCCCTCATACTTATTATATTGAGCATTTGAGCCAATTCTAGTTCTACGTATTCATAAAATTCATGTACTGAAGATAATTTCACCACTTAATCATGAGAAGTACTCTTGATAGTAGCCAAAACTATTATATGACTTAGATATATAAGGGAATATGTAACCTTATTTTCCTTGCCTTTTATGTAGTTAATGTCAAAATCATAATTTTAAAAGAACTCTACCCATTATCTTTGACATGTATTTAGATTAGGTTGAGTGAAGATATACTTGATTCACAAGTTATCAGTCTTGAGCTCAAATGATTTTCCCAATAGATAATACCTATAAACCTATAATGCATAAATATTTTCATCTAATTGCAAATCATGTGGGGCATAACTTGCCTCATATGGTTTTAGATTTTTGGACTCATAAGCTAAAGAAAAACCCTCTTGCATGAGAGCTCATTTAAGGCCATCTCTTGAAGCATTAGTTATTATCTAGAATTAGCCATTTGTATTAGGAAATATCAACATTGGTGTCAAGGTAAGTCTTCTTTTCAACTCATGAAAAGCCTCCTCACACTTCACTAACCACACAAACTTTTGAGTTTTTTTCTTGAAGAGAAGTGATTGGATTTTCTATCTTCAAAATTTTTGGAATAAACTTCTTGTAATATCATACCAAACCCATAAAACTCCTAACTTCATGGAAATTTTTAGGTGTTGGTCATTCCATAATGGCTTTGATCTTATAAGGATCCATGGATATCCTTTTTGCATATATAATTGCCTAAGGTACTAAACCTTTTTTTAAAAGAAGGAACACTTTGATAGGTTCCCAAAAAATTTATGATTCTACAACCATTATAGAACCAACTTTAAATTCAATTTATTTTCTTCTTTTAATTGAGAATATATGAGGATATCATTTAAAAATACTAACACAAAATGATATAGATAATCCTTGAATACACTGTTCATGAGATTCATAAATGCTACTGACATATTTGTTATCCTGAAAGGAAGAACTATGAAATCATAATGCTCATATTGAGTTTTGAAGGTTTTTATAGGAATGTCTTCCTCTTGAATCCTTAACTAATGATATCATACTCAAAGATCAACCTTCAATAAAATTGATTATCCACACATTTGATCAAAGAGATCATCAATGCATGGTAAAGGATACCTTTTTTTATCATTTCCTTATTAAACATCATGTAATCAATACATAGGTGAAGGGTTACATATTTATTGTTAGAAAAAATAATTTTTGCACCCCATGGTGACACACTTAGTTGAATCAACCCTTTAGACAATAAGTATTGAAGTGGAGGCTTTAACTCCATTAATTTGGTTATCATCATTATTTAGGGGGATTTAGACTATAGTTTAGACCTAGAATGATGTTAATTGAGAAATAAAATTATCTATTAAGGGTAAACCCAAAAATTATTTAAGAAAAACATATCAATAATACTATAAATGGGGATAATCTTCAATAGAATTCTCCTTTAATTCCTCCATCTCATTGATTTTTAAAATAAATGATTGACACACTTTTCTATGATATTTTTTCATGTAAATTATTGAAATATATAATCTTAAAATCCCTCTTTTCTCCCTAAATTTGGGTTTGATACCCAAATCATCCGGATATTCAACCATTTTAAGTAGACAATCTACCTTGGATTTATGTTGAGATAACTAGTTTACTCCTAAGATCATGTCATATGACCAGATGGAGATACAAATAGATATAATACCATAGTGAATTTAAGTAGTTTTATATGAGCTTCGACAAAAAATTTGTTGGTATTCACCTTATATTCATTCTCATTGTGAACCATGAATTTTCCACAAATTTAGTTTTATTAGATGGGTTGTTAAGCATACGAAGACAAATAAAACATTTTGTATCACTAGTGTTAATAAATATTAAAATTATTTGATCTAATAAAGTACATGATATCTCAATAGGATAATCCTAGAATTATACTTGTCAATTTTCAATAGCTTCATTAATTCTCTACTAGAAAGATCTTTGCTACAGAGTGGAACCCTTATCCTTACCATCTAATTTTCATTGAGTGCATTCCCTAACGTAATAATCACTTCCATAAATAAATCATCCACTAGGTCATAATTTCCTTTCATATTGTTTATTTTCCTTGAAACTTCATTTGAAACCATTACCTACTTTCTTATTCCCTGAATCACTATTAAAATTGGCATTCTGATTCTTGAACTAGTTTTTAGAATTTCCATTCCTCTTCCAATTCTTATTTTTGAAAGTAATTTTGGGACTTCCAAAAATTTTATTGAATTTATCTCCAACTTGAATCCATATTAGATAGCCCATGTACATCCACTTTGCACATAATTTGTGGTTTTAATCCCATAATGAATTTTCTGATGTGAAACCTCTTGTGTACAAGTATTCATTCACTATAAAATCTCCCTACTTCAAATTTTGAAAATATATCAACTTCTAATAAAAATAGAGTTGGGTAAACCATCATGATCTTAATAATTTCATGAACCTTTCCCATATGGTGGTGTTATATTTAAGGTTCATTATTAACTTATTATTTTCCCACCATGAATTTGTTTCACTAACCAACTTACAAGCTCCCCAAACTAATTTTGTGACTTTAGAGTAATTTTGAATCTCAAAATACATTTCCATATTAGCTATCCATGATTTAGATCCATTAATAGAATCATTACATCAAAATTGAGTGGTTTTACCTTCTTCATGTCTCATGCAAACTCAACAACAATATATAACCTCACATTTAGAGGTACCTCCTCTTTCCTAAGATCCTGAGGAACTTTGTTCAAATGGATGTTCTTCAGGTTCATTCTAATTTCTCTCCTAAACATGTCCATGAACTTATTATTCTACAATATATATTTTTTCCCTAGTCTCATTCATGGTTATGAAATTTTGATCGAGCTTTGCATCTTATTCAACAATACACTGATTCAGGTCAACTAGATGGTTAAAATTATTTGGATTTTATGTACCATCACTATTTAGACATTGATGTGACATTATTATTTATAAATATATAATAATAATATGTTGGTGGACTTATTAATTCCATGAGTTTAAGCATCAACTTTGATACCAAAATGTAACAACCCCTCAGGGCTAACTAGAGTTATGTTAATTATTTTAGCTCAACTTACGAATTAACTAAGCATTAATGATCCTTAACTTAATGTATCATTTAAGATAAAATATGCTATTAACAATAAGGTTAAGTGTGATTCATTTATCTATTGATCAATATAACATATGTTGATTTGCTTTCATAAGCTCAATAATATAATGTACAATAATAATAAAAGTTAATAATTTAGCCACTTCTAATTAAATAGTAAAAATATATTAAACCTATCTACTGCTATTTACAATTTACATCAAATGGTACAAATATAAAATATTACATAATTTAAAAATAAATTACAATTATATAATGTTCCACAGAACATACAAGTCTCAAGAACTCCTTAATATCTAAAAATAATCCTGAGTAAGCCTCTATCAGTTGACTTCTAAAAGGGGAGGGAGAGTATCATCTAAGTGATTTTCCACACCAACCATATACCATTAATCCTTTACACAATCTCCCAAAAGGTAGTGGCCCTCCCTTCATATATGGGTAGATAATGATAGTACAATATTTGATGAAGTTAACTAGAAACCTATGTGCTATAAAATAACTATCACATGCAACCTATCATAAAAAATGCATTCTAATATGATATCATATAATACATGCAAACTAAATCAAATAGGTGAAAATACAATGTTCAAACCATAAACATTACTTTTGCCAAAGTTTTAATATAATTTTCTAGATCTCAAGATGATTCAAATTCACACAAATAACTCATTTGAGTAACTCCAATCTGGTTATTGATGGTATTAAATAAGTATGTTAATTCTATTACACATAATTCTTTAATTTCAATAATACCATATAATCATAATAATGCTAAAATCTATAAATTTAAATCATATAAAGATTTACATAATAGGATCCAAATGACTAAATGAAATCAATGAACCCAATTAAATATATTTGAGCCATCTAACTAATGTTTAGTTTAACTTTTTTCAAGGTACCTATGCATCCATAGTCCAAAGGTTAATAAGTATATTACTTCCAACACATAGATCTGGTTCAACTTCCCCAAAAAACAAAATTATAGCTAATAAACTCAAGGTTCTAATGAGTAAGAAATCATAACACAATTCATTTTCATCTATCTAAGATTTCATTTCTTCATCAACAATCTATATCAATTTATCATTCTACATATCTAATATACAATTTAAAATAAAATTTACCCCACTAATAAATTTACATATTTTTACATATTCAAACCATATAACTAACTACATAGTTTAAACTTCATCATAATACCCATACATCAATAATACAAGACTAGGTAATATAAAAACATGGAACTAGTTCAACTCTCCTAAAAAACATAAAATGGAATAATATATATGTTCAAAACTTATATAAATATCAAAATAAATATCCCTATATAATATATATGTATCTATGTGTGTATTTAAACCATCAACTAAAATGTTCCTTTATATTTTAATACACAACTACTAATAATTTAGTCAATCATTAACAAAAAGATAACATGGATTGGGGATTCATTTTTACTCAACATTGTAGATGGTTCGAGCCCATTCCCAGGGTCATTTATGAATTACCTTGGTTTCCAAATTATTATTAACTATAAATAAAAACTCAAGACTAATTCAATAGTAAGGAAACACCTATATATGCCTTAAAAATAAACTCAACATTTCAATTATGTGTACATCTTGGTATCGATGACCCTATTGAAGGTCTTGGACCAATAACCAAGATAATAGTAATTTTAAATCTAATAAACATAATTATTAAAATTTTGTGTTATTCCCAAAATTAGTTGAAATAATTATAGGGTTGAACCCTTGCAGTTCTTCCCAAATATAAAAACTATTTAGACTTCATAACCCATAAATCTCTAGAAATCTTAGTTTATCTTCTAGGTTTTCTTTTTACCATTATCCATCATAATAGAGTTTACACACAACTATTTCTAAGGGTGAGGGTTATATATATGATCAGCCATCTGGATTGGCCATAGCCATCTACAAGGTCATCCATATATTTCCCTACATATATATTTTTTAAAGAATTATAAACAGTATTTCCAAAAGCCAAATAATTTACTTATGATAATCTTCATCATATTCACATAATGATTTAAAAATTAAAAACTAGAAAATATTTTACAGCATTCCCTACCTCCAACACTTTTTGAATGGAGTAGATTCAAATCGATCTCTTTTGCCTTTATTCTCCTTGTCCACATATTCTTTGCTAAATTTTCTATTCCATCATCCTCTGATAAACAACCCATGACTCCCATTTTATCTCCATAATTTTACAATGTACATACCAAAATTTTAGCATGATTATTTACTCAAAGATCTCAATAAACCAATTAACTAGTTGAAACCAATAATGACCATGCCATCCAACAAACTAAAGTTAATGTGTTTCTCATAATAACTCAAAGATTCTAGAACAAGCATAAAAAATAACCCTATATTCTCATGAATATTCCAAAGTGTATCTCATTTAAACATTATAAAACCAAATGAGATATTTAACCCAACCAAGTATCAACTATTCATTATGTAAAATGATACGATTTGAAATGATTTTGACTTAAACCTAGCAATCATGCCTCAATCCAAAATTAACACATGCCTTCAACTATACCTTAAACAATATGACTTGATTTAATATTCATAACCTAAACTTAGTCTAAGTATTATCATTGACCACACAAAATAATTAAGTCCCTTTATTATAATAATAAATTTAATTTAAAGTTTAATGTTTTATTTATAAACCCTCTACTAAATCAATTTTATTTATAGATAATACATAAATTACCCTACATACAGTGTTATTATCATGTTTGAAAAAAATGTTACTAGAAGTGATTTCAAATGTTGCCAAGATAACATATTCATACTTTACATCATATCAATATCATTCAAGGACTTCTAAGCACAAGTTATGGTGAATATAAATACATAAAGTAAGTTAAGTAAAACATTTAAATTTACCTCAAAAAATATATGCCACACTCATTTGACCCATAGGGTACATAAATGTAGATAATGGAGTATGATAAGCATATAAAAATCTCAACCATCATATGATCTCATAAATACAAACACACTACTAGGGATAAATCGATATGTAAACATGATAATCAGACATATCCAAATGTAAAAAATATATTAATAACTAAATGTATATTGCAAGTGACATTAACCAACAAAAAATTTAAAAAATAGATTTATACTGTATGTGGTGTGTACAGGGTTCCTGTTTCTTTCTCTCCTCTCCCATTTATCTCCATCTACACCATCCTCTCTGATGATACCCTCCCTTAGTTACAATCAAGAGGGTGGATTACTTCCTTTATCCACCTCATTATAAATGAATACTAGTTATTCCATATCATTTAAAAGTAATAATAACCTATATTACTAGAATTTACTACATAATCATGATTAAAATGTACCATCACATAATACAAATAGCTAACTACTAGTTATCTATCATGATCACAAGTAATAAACATTGTGCGTAATCAGTATATAGCTAATCTAGTTACTTAACACTTCAAGTAAAACAATTACTAACCATAGAATTTTTAATAAATATATTAATAAGTCTAGTGAAAGAAACAATATGTAATGGCTATGTCACAAGTCAAATAGGAAGGTACCATTGTATGATTTAGACTTATATAGGGTGCTTTATATGATTTGGGTTTTATCATTTGGGTGTATCTCATGCATGATGACATATGAGTAGAATAATATAGGCCCCATGATTTTTTTGAGTGCATATAAATATGAGAGGTTTCTTATATATTGTCTAGTTTGGTTACTCTATGGTGTGGACAATAGGATACCTTAGGTGGTGAGATGTTGGAAGGATCATTCGTGCCTCATGCCCCAAATTTGTAGGCCATTACTCATGGGTAGATATAATGGTGTCTTTATACTAATATTACATCAAATTAGATAACTTGGGATACTATTGCTACTAAGTTGGCTCATATTTGCATTACTAAACATTATACCTAATGGGTGAAGCCACGTCTTATAGTTCATGTACCTATATGTTTGAGATTACCACATCCAATTTCTCCCCTAGTATTTCATACTTATTAATCATGGCATGATATATATATTATAGGTATAGGGGTTATAAGAGTGCCTAAAAATATACCTATTGTCAGGATTTGTCAATCAAGACCATGGGTAATTATAGTGCAATAGTAGGGGGAAGCTAGGCCTAAGATAGATAATGTTATAGTTTTCAATGTAGAGAGTGGAGATATAGGTGAGGAAGTTGTGGATACATAATATGGATGATAACATCCACCATGAATAACATAGTATATGGAGGTACCATTGGATGGAGAGTACACACAACTAATAGTTGCACATGGATTTCCCATGATGGAGGTGAGGCACAGTTGGTCCATAGAGAGGTAGATGAGGATAACACCATGATTTATATGGGTGGTGACTCTAATATTTGTACTTACATGGAGGTATCCTACAAATGAGGTTCTTAGTGGTTACGTTTATGGGGAGATCAATTGGTGACACTAGTGTTGGTAATAAATACTTTATGTTTTAAGTTTTTTATATAGATTACTAGTTACATAATTGTTTATGTACTTGGTATAGATAAATGGTTTAGAGATATATGCATATCAAATCTAATGTATATTTTGTAGATATGTCAAAGGAGAAATTTAGGTGGGGTGTCATATTCTCAAGTTCCCATAAATATATTTTAAATAAGGTATTAAGGCATCATGATACTACTATTATGGAGGGACCCATGGTACTATCTTCCCAAACATATGCTAGTTGGTTTTGATTTGTTGGAGAGGAATATAAGTAGATAGAGACAAATGGGGATGGCCTATATCTACCCATAGGAGTAGGATATGTAGAGGCATGATCCTAGTAGGCATTGACCTAGGAATAAACTACCTGTATGGCTATGACTATAGATTTTTGATGTGTATAGGCCTAGGTGACCAATCTATAGGGACAAGTTTATGGTTTGAGATCCTAGACTACCTCATTATAGTGTAATAGTCATAGGGGTTAGTTGTAGGAATTTATAGGTAGTGTGGCTTAGCTAAAAGATATACGTGATAGAACATACCCTCATATCTATAGCTATTGTATTTTTTATTGTTATTATGTTGTATTAGACTCATGTTATATATATTGATGGATGTATGGATGTATTTCCTTTTTATCACATGTATTTTACTTTTGTTATATATGTTATGGTAAATATGTGATGTGTGTTCTCATTTCTAGCATTATGTGACACACATGTATGGTTAAAAATAAAATCATATTATTTATAAAAAAATTTAGGCAACCATAAAATGTAATACACACTATATCATGATGGAAACTGTGTAAAAACAAAATATCAATAAATATAGAAACTACAATGGTAAATTAAAATGGCAAAAAATGTTTTAAACCATGTTTAAGTAAAAATTTTGCCAAATTAAAACAAATATAAATCACACTATATCAAGTTGGGAAGTATGCAAATTTTTGAAATAAAGTGGAAAATAGGTTATAACAAATTATATGAAAGGCAAAGGTACAATAATGTTAATCAATCTTACTAAATCAAGATGGGGGGTATGAAAAGGAAAAATATGTAATTATAAATCAAATTA
This sequence comes from Torreya grandis, assembly GCA_037957365.1. Taxonomy (NCBI): domain Eukaryota; kingdom Viridiplantae; phylum Streptophyta; class Pinopsida; order Cupressales; family Taxaceae; genus Torreya; species Torreya grandis. The sequence continues at coordinate 2,474,330 of JARHVA010002553.1, read as the reverse complement.
ATCATAATAAATCAAGATTGGAAGTATGATAAATTTAATAAAATGGTTTTAAACATATATGCAATCAAAAAACAAGAAGATAAAGTGAAGCATTTATGAAGTAAGCATATAACATACTAAATCAAGATGGTAAATATGTAAACGATGTGTAAATCATAATGTAACACAAATTATCTCATATTTTAAGCATGTAATATTATTGTGACTTGGTCATATCATAAATTTTTATTTGAATGTTTTGTGAGGAATGCATGGTCATATCCAAGGTCTTATGCTACAACTCGTAAAGGGAACACCAATGAGGTGGATATAAATGTTGGAATAAATTAATGGTATTTAATGTGTTAATTTGTGAGTAATGTCTGGTCCTATCCAAGGTATTACATTCCAACTCATAAGGAAAACACCAATGATTTTAATGGTAAGAATGGGTAAAAATAAGGAAATTTTTTATGAGGAATGTCTAGTCCTATCTAAGGTCTTACACTATACCTTGGAAAGGGAAACCCTATGGGTATGATCAATTAACAAAATAGTATTCATCAAGGGGAAATATTAGGGTTATTGTAATGAAATAGGGATTTTAAAAATCATTACATAAGCATTTATGATAAAACCTTAGTAAACATGAGGCATACTAGGTAAGGAAAGACACTAAGAGTCTAGTGACCATCAAAATACAAAGGATACCTACTCACAACAAGTGTAATTTTGTATAGGCAAATAGGTGTAATACTAATATCAACTCATGAAGGTTATATAAACAAATAAATTAAAATTGATCTACCTTTCCAAATTATGTTCCCCATTCTTAAGGACCCCTTACGGAGTTTTTATTCTACTATGAAGATTGGGTACTTGTGTGAGAAAGTAGGTACCACTTATAGATTTTTTTGTTCTCCTATCCCAATCTACTAGCTTATTACACCCTAATAGACCTCAGCTCTATTATGAGTCTCACTATGGATTTTGAGATTTGATTAGGGAATAATAGATGTGTTAAAAATTAGAAATTGCATATTTGGTGTGATTAGAATTTTGAATTTTATGTTTGCCTTTAAGATAATTTCATTTTGTTTAAATGATTCAGTGTTTAATATTTTTATGGCTTTTACGATTCCTCCTCCATACGGATTTGGAATAACCAACATGAGTGATAAAATTTATATGCACAAATGACCTTTAGAATTTAGATATATGAGACTAAGTAACTAAAGATATAACTAACTAAACAATTTAGGCTTACTTATGAACCGGTATGTAATCTCAAGTTTCAACTATATGCATGCTTAGTAGGTGAACAAGAAGTAATGGAAAAAGGGAGATAAAATAGATTAGTGTATATAAGTATTAAAATTAGAAGTCATGTTTACTAATTGATCATAACTTAAAGATAAAATACTAAGGGAATGAGGGTTTTATAACCAAGTCACAATAATAATTATCTTTATTTGAGTTTGAAAACTAGTAAACAATCATTAAAGAGAAAATAAAGGAATCCATGTGAAATAATTAAAACCATATGAATAATTTTTAATCAATAAAAATAATGAGAATAAGCCATCAGATAAAGTGAAAGAGAATGAAACCATAAAAAATAATATATTGGTTCATGAAAAAGAGATAAGTCAAATCATGTTTGACAAGTAGTCAAAAATATAAGATATATAAATGAATCACCAATCTGATCTAAATCATGTAATAAAATGATAAATAATGTGATATAACACCATATTGAGTTCATAAATGTTTATAGATCTACCACAAATGTCATCCATAACATCTGACACATCCCTATGTAGCTAAATTATGATGTTAGTTAGAGTCTCATCAATCTTTGAGGAAAGTTGTGAAAATGCTTCCTTTTATATCATCTCTATTGAAAATTTAGGTGCAGTAGAAGAAGATTTGTTCTCATGTGGTACCTCCTAATGGGGTACTCAACTCAAGGAATAGGTATCTCAATATCAATGGTATACATAGATCTATGTAGAGGTGTAGTCATTAGAGGAAGAGCCTTTGTTCATGGGTGATCTATAGTAAGAGGAATAATTGGTGCTAGTTTAGACTGTGGGAAATCTCAGAGATGTTGAAGCACTTGAAACATATCAGTATGATGGGTATAACATTGATGCCAAATAAAATAGACTTCCCTATATTTATGTATGTACTTTATAAGTAACTTGGGAGGTGGGATAGTCTTATCTTTGGGTTGTGCAATGTCTGGTCACAATGTGTCAATGTACTACCTAAGATTTTAATAGTGAGTATAAGAAATTTAATTTTTTACATGGATTATAACATTTTTATCCATATAATCTATTAGCAGAGTGCCACCACAAGGCACTGGGCACAGGCTGCAGGGCATAGGACATTGCCGCAAGGCACAGGGCTCAGGCCGTAGGGTGCAAGGCACCACCATAGGGCACAGAGTGCCACCATAAGGCATAGGGAATAGGCTATAGGTCACAAGTCATAGGGCATAGGATGACACCATAAGGCACAAGGTGTAGGCCACAGGGTGTAGGGCACCGCCATAGGGCGTAAGGCACAAATTGCACATAGGGCCTAGATCTGGCTAAAATTTAGGTGCTTCTCATCATTGGCCACTAAAGGGAGTCACACAGGGTGCTCATGGATATATATGGATGGTGATTTTATAATCTTGAGGTGGATATTGAAGTTGTAAAATGTAATCAAGGTGCAGAACATGGTCCTGAAAGTAGGGCATGGAACTGGCTGAACAATGCGATTCTGGTGTTTGATAAGGGGCATCCACTGGTGTAAGGATGCTAGGGCTATGAGCAGTGTGATTTAGGGTTTGAGGGTGTGGTGGAGCATGGAATTTTTATCAACATGGATATGGCCATCATTATTTTTGGATCTGACGGTGACTCTGGCAAATTAAAGGGACAGGTATTTTGTGGAATTTTAATGTCTCGATTAATGCTAGTGTGTCGTTATTGTAATGGAAACTTGCATTGTTGGCTAGGGTATAATGCTAAAGATATATATATTTTTTCATTCTTTACCCTATGTTGTAAGTTCTTTGAGGTTTTATGTCCTTGTAAAACTTGGGTGCTTTTATTGGACTATGTTTGTGGTTTCAAGTCTCTATAAAACCTGATTTTGTTGTTGCTCTATAGTAGGTTTCAGGACTGCTTGTCTTGGTGGTTTTTAATTCTTTATCTTTATTGATTCTGTTAAAGGGTTTTAGGGTCCCTTCAAAACTTGCTTTTATCATAATCTAAAACAAATACATCTATTAATACACTATGTAGGGTCTACTACTTGAAGTGGTAGAATAAGAATCATGTTTCTATTGATGTAAATGACAATCCTTGGTCTAATGACCAACAACTCTATGAATATCAAAATAAGACACATCTACCCATTGTGTGGGTAGTAGATTAAGCTTAGGTAATTATATAATATCATCACCAAAGAATTGATAAGAAGGATAATAAACTAGAATAGGCTTATGTGTATGTATGGTTATATGTGTAAAAGGTCTAAGTAGGGTGGCTAGCATATGTGGAAGAAGCATACTATAATGGTCATTATATCTAGAAAAATGGTACAGTCCTATCATGGCATGATCCATAAGCATACTCCTGAGGAGGTTCATTATAGATATAGGCATAATATGTATGTGCTCCATCTCTAACCTATGAATAGTATAGGAAAACTAACATCATGTACTGTAAGAGGAGGAATGATAGAAAGAGAACTAAAACATTGAAATAAAGAATAAAGATATTGAAGAACCTCAACAATTTTAGCTTGAATGAATCCAATAAAAAATGGATCATCTAAATAATAACCATCATCATAATGGGGTGTGTGTAAGTTGATAGTACATGTGTAAACTAATTTGTCATTCAAGGAAGCATGGTGAATGGAATGTTTAGTTTTAGTTGGAATAATTAATATTTCATAAATAGGTTATCGATGGGATCAAGGTCAAAGAAAATGAATAAGTTGAATGATGATGTTAGGGGAGTGATCCTATGTTTTTATCTTTAGTCTTATCTCATTTGGTTCATCATCATTAAAATCTAAATGGTTAGATGGAATATTTTCAATTAGTTTTGGATGACCATTATAACCTTTATTAGATTTGATGAGATAGTTTAAGCATTGGGATTATCATAATGGAATGTTAGGTAAGGGTTCAAGGCTAAGTATTTTAAAGACACCTCATTCTTATAATTGTTTAAAATTTCAAGGGTTTGTGCCCCCTTTAATATTTTATATAGTACCATTATAATTTAATTTCATACTTTAGTAAGATAATGAAACAACATATCTCATGTAATGAATCCAAGGTTAATTGAGTAAGATATTTTAGGAGATTGGGAAGTTAAATATCATGAATTTCACATGAACAGTGATGGGAGAAGTGGTAATGGGATTCCAAACACAACTTATAGGAGGAGTTTTCCTTCTTTCATATCCTTGGCATGTATTGTGTGTGGATTTAAGGTTACATTTAGAGTATCCAAGTGTTTTAATAAAGTGAAGGGAGGTAACACAAGTGATTGAGACTTCATAAATTAAATCATGCTTAACTTGGATATCACCTACTTGATCACTAATGAATAAAGGGTGATTGTATTCATGAAGTAATATCTCATTAGGAATCATGGAAGAGATAATAAAGTTAAGTGAGAGATAAGTGTCCATTATTTCATCAACATGGATGAACATATCTTCACATTGTTGGAGAATGCTATCTTTATATTTAGATAAGATAACTTCTTGACATGAAAGAGGAGGATGAGGGATGTTCATTTCAAATAATAATTACATTAGTCTATTATGATGATGGGGATAAGTTCTCATAAGCTCTATGAATGGAATTTGTGATGAAATATGGAGAAGTTCCACAATATAATCCTATTCATCATAACACATGAGAGGAATATTGGATAAAGGTTCTTAATGTTATAATAGATCCATTAAAGGGGGGTTAGATGTGAAATTAAACTTATTTTTATAAGGTGTTATTGGTTTGGGTTGGTTGTCAGTAGGTTGAGTGACCTTATTAAGGTGTTTATTTGTTGAAGTATTTCATGTGTTTGGGTATAAGAAATATTGTTTTAAGTTTGAGGAATGTTTGTTTGAGGTATGGAAGTTGAAGAAATAATAGAATTTATATCAATGGTATGAGAGGTATGATCTATTTATGTTATTAGGGGTGGTGCTTATATGTGTGTTGGTTATTCATGCCCTAATTCTATGAGATGGGATGGGGAAGTATCTTGAATAATGTAAAATTTTGAAGAGATGTGATGGTGATATGTTAGGTTTGAATCAATATAATCAACTAATATTCTCATATTATTCATATTAACCACATCATCATCATTGGTGTTAATTTCTATAAGACTTTCAATGCTGTTAGTAATAGGGGTAGGTTGTTCAATCTTGTCTTGGTGATTAGGAAGGGGATCCTCATAGATAGAAAAATGAGCTTTGACTTAGTTCAAATCTTGTTTTTTAGTATGCTTTTCATGAGATTTAATTGTTATTTCATAATCTTGTTGACATTTTTATATAAGGTATTTGTGGTCAAAATTGGGACCAAGAAGAAAATCCATATCAAGACTTATTAATTATCTAAAAGTCTCATGAGAATAGCCCCATCTTGCATGAAATGAGTAAAATTTATTTATATCATACCATGTCTTCATATGATAAGTGGGGTCAATATCTCATGGTAAACATCTTGGAAGACATTTTTGAATTTATTCCAATGATAAAGGTTTGTACACATTAGTATGATTATTTTTATAAAATGTGGGATTAGGATTATAATTATTATTAACAGGAGGAACATTTTCCATGGTATTATTTGGATCAATATCTTGGATGGTGTGTATGGTGTCATAAGTGTTAGTAACACCATCATTGATTGCATGACATTTTTAATTTTTGATAAGCATTATAGTTCTCATTGTAGTTTGGAGATGTTCAAACTTATGTATGAAGAAATCTTGGCATTTGTCTTGGTCAAGAGCCTTTTCCAATGTTTTTGGAGAGAGGGTCCTAACATGATATTATAATTTAGGGTGGAGAGAATTAGAAAATAGATGGAAGATGTTTTCATCTATCATATTATGCTTAGTTTTGTTACATGATATTTTCCATAATTTGATGAAAACTTGTGGCATTTTAGTTTTTTATTATTTACAATTATTGAAATGAACTAAGTTGATTTTGGGAAGATCACTAGTTTGGAATTTTCAACCAGTGAATTAACCAAGTCTTCTAATCTAGTAATGGAATGGGTTTTTATCTAGTTATACCAATCTAAAACATCTCCTAAAATTATTTTAGCTAAGATTTTAGTTGGTTATACCAATCTTTTTGAAGATTTACAAATGTTTTTAAATGTATGGTAAGATCTATAGATCTATTATAAGTGATGATGGGAGTGATACCTCCTATGTCGATGTTAGAAATTTAAGGTACTATATGTTCATTTTGTAAATTTTTGATATTTTTTTGATAAGTGGGGGTTGTGGTATGAGCTTACCATGTGAATGCCTAAGGATGAGTAAGGGGAATTAGGATTTTATGCTACCCATTAAGCATGGTGGGGTTAGTTTTGGAGATGTATTAGGTGATTTTACATTTACAACATTTGATTTTAATTATTAGTTTGAAATGTATGCATTTGATTAAGAGTACACTATTTAGGCTAGTGGAAGCAACAATTAATACATTAGTGTTATTTGAGGTTTTAATTGCTTGAGATGCACTAATATTATGAGATGAGGTAGTGACATGCACTACACTAGAGGAATTAGAAGAAATATTAGTATGAGATACACTAGTAGCATAAGAAGCATTAGTAGCATGAAAATAATGTGTACTATAAGAAGCATTAGTAGCATGAGATGCACTTTTAGCATGGGTATGGGTGTGGGTATTCTGAAGAGCCCCACTAAATGTTGAGCCTAACAAATTTATGGAAATACTTGGAATGGAGGTAGAAGAAGACATATTGGATGATGTAATAATGTGATAAGGAGACATGATAGAGGGGAAAGGTGTAGATGAAAATAAATGACCTGCACTAAATCCTTGGAAAAATATAAGTGAATGTGAATGGGGTTATCCTATATGAGGTCCCATCATGAGGTTATAGATGACTGTAGGATCTTTACCTCTATGTTGAGTATTTTCATTGATGAAAAAGATCCTTTTAGCTATGTAATCAATATAACACTCATCTTCTAATTAAACTAAGGGGTAAAGGGTCATGGCAGAAAAAGGAGGAGTTATATAGTTGGTAGTGTGTGTCGCAACATGGTCATTACTTTAATCTATGGTAGGTGTTACAAAGTGTGTTTTAGGAAACCTATTGGTATTAGTCAAATTCATCATGTTTATTTGGTTCAATTATGTATTATTGTCAAAAAAATCATAATGAGGAATGGATACCAAACACTTGGTATAAATAAGGCTAGATAGGTATGATACTAGGTTAAACAAGTCGACATTATCCTATAATATAGAAGGTAAGACAAGCTGCAAGAGACATAATAGAATGGGTCAATTATGTTTTTTAGATGATTAAAAAGATAAATTATATAAGGTACACAATCATACATGTCTCTTATGTCTTGAAGATAAATATAATAGGTGATTTATAAGAGACTGGGTCGAAAAGGATGATTATGTCTTGTAGAAGGGTAAAATGACCAACTTGTGAGAGACTAAGATGAATAGGATAACTATTTCTTATAGAGAGAAAAACTATAGGATACATTTAAGTAGATCAACTATTTTCTAAATATAAATATAGGTTTTGATAGTTATGACTCTAGATGATCTAGTGTTAATTAGCAAAGATATTAAAATAAACATAGGAAACTAGGTCGACTCAGCCGATCAAGTTTTGGTACACAACACAAACCTTTTACCAACACTAGGCAATATAAGTCTTATAATATAACATATAGTTGACAAAGATCAAATAGTAAAAATAGAAATGTTAATCTATGTAATCATTATTAAATGTTTTGAATTATAAATCTATAAATAAATGTGATAAGGCATTGGCTTTAGAAATGAATTAGAAAGATAAGCTAAGGATGGTTTCAGGTTGTTAAGGTTGAAAGGTATATGTATTGGTGATGGTATTGGCTTGGTATTAGGACCTAAACCCTCACTTCAAAATCCTACATTGATAAGGGCATTAGATTCTTTATCAATATATACCAATAACTCCATATTTATACTTGGCCTAAAAACTAAGTTGGCTTCCCCCTTGGTGATGAAATCCAAGTGGGTATACCTTGGGTAGAATTTTCTTAATGCTTTTTGACATGTTTTGGTTTGTAAGTGTGTGGATAAAATAAAATTAGTGTGATTAAATTTATAAATTGAACTTCCCTATTTAGTCTATGTGATACTCTAAGCAAGTAATCAACAAAATAAAATATTAATTAATTACTAGTAATTTGAGTTAATTCTTTTTCTTAAAGATTAAAGGGTCAATAGGGTCGATTAAGTTTTCAAATAGTATATAATAAAATTGAATAGTTTTATTCTATCTATTAAATCAAGTACCTAAGAAACACAATTAAACAAATTGATCGAGACTCTTGGGCAAGAAATAACTACAAAACTAAGTCAAACTATTCAACTTAGTTGACTATAGGGTTATAGTTTTATAGACTAAAAACTATGAAAAATAGGATTTAAATGAAGTAAAATAAATGACTAAGTTTGTGATAATGAACCTGATGGTTTTAATTATTTTGAATTTGCTATTTTTATAATGTGCCATCTAGATGAATATTTCTAACCTACTAATAGATTTGACTGGGTTGACTAAGTCTAAAAACTTGCACGCAAATAAGTAAATTGAATCAAGAAGATTGATCCAATTACCTATAGCTGAATATGACCTTCACAAGTCTAAATAGAATTGATTATATTGACTATGTTAAACCTGCACATAAAATGTTTGATTAAGTTGATAGAGTTAATCAAGTGATGTAAAAATAAAATAAATAATAAATGAAATCATGAAATAAAACTTGTAAGGGTTAGTTTCACATTGGGTTCACTAGAATGTATTAATGGAAAGTGAACCTAATCTACAAATCAATACTAACTCAAAGAAGATAGATCAAACTAATGTTTATACTTATTGGTAAATTTAGATAATTGGGGTCATGATCAATATGGATCTACTTGACCTAAATAAGGGGTCTCTTACCATATAATATCAATAAATAGGGTTCAAAATACTCTAGTTGATCAATACCATATAATAACCTTAGATAGGTCTTATGGTTTCTAACAAATAAATAACAAATCTAATCTAATGAACACTAATTATTGTGTCATAAATGGGTGATAATAAACATAAAATTAATCACGAAAAAAATAACTCTATTCAAGTTAATGTAGAGGTAATCCTAATGCATGGAGAGATAAATACATTCATAAGCCAATACATGTAAATATATCTAGAAATAAAATTAGATCAAGAGTTAATAATACCTACCTTAACGAAAACCCCATTGAGCATCAATCTCTCCCTTGGCCAATGGTGGTTTGCAAGAGGTTGTTATGATTCATTAGGATAAAAAATATAGGTCGACTCTAGGTTACAAGACTTATCCTATGCATCGAAAATACCTATCCCATAAGACAAAATTCTTCTCTCTAAAGGAAGTGTAAAACCTTAATCAATGAATCCTCAAGTAGAATGGTGGATAAGTAGATACACAAATGAATTATTATCTATCTATCTCTCAATGAAAATGGGTGAAGGATGTGTTTATATATCTAGATCTAACCCTAAACCCTTCTAAATTTTTATTTGACACAATCTACCCAATCGACGTAGTTATTTAGGAGATAAATTAGTTAGGTCCTAGATTAAGTTAGTTGGGCCAACTTAGTCTCATAATGTGCTCAATTCCCAAAAAAAGGTTGTCCCATTTGACTATGTTTAGATGATGGTTAAAAGAGGTATTAGCTTAGCTAAGGGCTATTTGAGGTGGTGAATTGATTGGAGGAGCATGTAAGGGAGGTGTCAAATCTTAAGTAAATGTATAGGAGGGACTTGTGTTAGTTTTAAATGGTGGTATAGGGAATAATAATCTTGAAAAGCACCAATGGTTTTCCCACCCCTTTCCTAGTACATCCCTTAAGGTGTGCACTCAGAGAGATTGAGACTAGATGGGTTCCTACAAGAGAGAAAGAATTAATAATTACTAAATTTAAAAATATTTTGTGTATACAATGTGTTTTTTTAACCCAATTAAATATGTTAACATTGCAAGAAATAGGATGAATCTACCACCTATTGCCACTCATCATGAAATATCCTTCATCTCACAATTTTGCATGTGTTTACCTAATTATTTGTATTCCTTCATAATTCCATTGCTTACAAATGATGGGGAAAAAATAATCATGGATTTGCTTTAGGATTTTATTCAAAAACAACAACATAGAATCCAAATTAATAGTCTGATTATTCATAATACTTATATTATTAATCAAATTAGCCAAACACATGAGGTATAATTGGAATAACATTTTTCACATTATACCCAAGCTCAGCTCAATTTTTTTTTAATAAGTGGCACAAAACATGTATTTCCTAGTGTATTATTTGGGTGATTACATCAATCATCTCTTCCTTAGATATCCATTTCCTAAAACTATTATATTCAACTCCTAGATTGGAAAACCTATCTATGATTTGATTCCCTTCTCCATATATGTGTTTGATTCTAACACCTTGAATGCAGTTGATTATTTCTAATGCCTCTTCAATCATTATACTAATACTAAAATTGGCCAAATTATTCTTCAATAAGTAGTGGATGATGTTGAGTGAGTCTCGTTCAATCTCAAATCTATCTAATCATAACTCTTTTACCAGTTTTAATCCCCAAATAGCTACCCAAGCTTGTGCACTATGGCTTATTTGTATCCCCATACTCCTTGCATAGTTTTTCAAGACATTACACTTAAAATATTTGAAATTAACTCCACCTAGATTTACTTTTGAGGCACCATCAAATTTCAACATGACCTGGTATAAAGAGCGGTCTTTCCAAAATGTATTCCTTCTCATCTCTTTTTTTGGATTAGTCATCGAGGAGTATGTTAGATGTAAATTCCATTTTCAGGTGATAAGTTGTTCTTGTCCCCCATAGGTTAATTAATTAAATTTATTATAGGCTTTAAAAATTTTAATAAATAATTTTTTATTTTTTATAGTTACCCTTAAGCTATAACTTTTGTTATTCCTAAAGATTCTTTCATTTCTTTCTTTCCATAGACCCCAAAATGTGTGAGGTAGAGCCAAAACCATAATTTATTCAAGGATTAACTTTTTAATGAGGCCTTATAGGAATGCCAAAATTATAATAGAGAGGGAGAGTTCACCCACACCATATAAAAGTGGAGATAATAACACCCTAGATTTTGAAAGAAAAGGCTCAGACTAGAGTTAAGTGATTCAACAATTCCTCTTCATTATCATAAAGAGGACACCTATTAACAACCATAAGACCAAATTTCTAATGTTTTCCATTGTGATAATTTTATTTTGAAGAATAATCCAAAAATATATATTCACTTTGTGGATGAGTTATTTATCCCATATCATAGACCCAGGAGACCCATCATCAATTCTATCCAACACAAGTTCTTAACTAGATTTAACGTTATAATTTTCATTACTAGATTTGGCCCAAATAATTCCATCTTCCTTATAAATGTTGGAAAGATATAATCCATTGAGGAAATTTTTTATCTCCAATAAAAAATTTTATTCTACAAGGCTAAGATTTTCTACCTTAATATGTATTATTCTTTTACCTCTATCAAACACCTGAATGTAATCAACCACTTTATCTCTAAATATGTTTTGAATTATTTCTCCAATTTGATGCCAAGGTTCCAAATCATTCATAGGATGGTATAATATCTTAGGATATTTCCAAAATCTAACTTACCCCCCATTTTTAATCTTCCATTTACTACCTCTAATGATAAGTTCTCTAATGTTAGTTAAGTGGTTCTAAAAATTTGATCCTCTAATAACCTAGTCTGCCATGAGGAAAGTAGCACTTCTCTTGCCTCAAGATATTTAGATTATAAAATCAAGGTCCATTGGTTTGAATAATTGGTGAATATCAAACTAAAATTAGTAATAAGTGCATGATTCATGTTTTTTTTACTTCTTATGCCCAAACCTCCAAGCTATTGAGAGAGGCAAAAATTTTCCCAAGATACTAGATGAAATATTTTCTTATCTTTTAAACCCGACCAAATAAATATTTTTTTAATCTTTTGAATCTAGTCTATAATGATACCTAGTTCTTTGAACATTGAAATTAAGTACAACAGTAGGATCTAGAGAGTGATTTTGATAAGAGTGAATTTTCCATCCTAAGACAAAATAGATCCTTTCCATCCTGCCAATTATTCTAAAATATTTCAATCAAAGGATTCCATGCCTGAAAGGGAATCTGATTAGTAAATAAAGACATTCCTATATAACATAAAGGTAATTTACCTACAAAACAACCCAAGATATTAAAAATATTATGTTGTCTCACTAGAGGGGTATTGAAAAATAATATAAAACTCTTTTCAAAACTAAGCATTTTCCTTGAAGTATGCTCATATTTCATAAGAAAACTTTTTAGAACTTTAGCTTCCTTCATAGAGGCTTATAAAAATAAAATCATATTATCAACAATTTTGTGATGAGTAGAAGGATCAATTCTAGAAGACAATTTGAAAATTTTAAATCTCATTTGACCAGCTATCATCCAAAAGGATATGCTAAATGCTTTAGCTAGTAAAATAAAGATGAAAGGTGACATAGGATTACCGTATCTAATGTCATTTTTGTTCCCAAAATAAAAATGAGCTACCCCATTAACAAGTACCAAAAATATTGTTATAGAGATGCAAGTTCTGATCAACTTTCTAAGATGAATATGTAGTCTGAGTTTAAATAAAACCTTATATAAAAAACCCCAATCCAATTTTTCATAGGCTTTATTAATGTTTAGTTTAATTTCCATACCTAATTTCTTTCCTTTCTCCATTGAGTATAAATTTTTGTGGACCACGATTATGCCATCCTAGATTTATATACCAATCACAAATCATACTTAGTATTTAAAAATCAACTTATCCATCAAAGGTTAAATACTTAAATCTATAATTTTAGTAAATATTTTGTACATCATATTACACAAACTAATGGGTCCAAAATATTTAAAATTAATGACACAAAATTTCTTTGAAATCAAACCTAAAAAGGTGTTATTAAATTCTCTTAAAATCTTATTTAAAGAGAAAAACTCATCATCATCAACCAACAAGTACACTTTGATAATATCCTAGTAGTGTTGAAAAAATCCCATGGGGAACCCACTAGGACTGGGGCATTTATCATTATTCATCAAAAATATAACACTGTCAAGCTCATCCATGTAGACTGATTTGAGAAGGTTAAAGTTGTCTTCATGGGAAATCAACATCATAATGTTACCCAAGAATTCCTCAATAACTCTATCATCTTTATCAAAGGATCTAAACTTTTATGACCTCCTTCAAGTATTATTTCTAAAATCTTGTTATGACTTATATGCTTAAGAGTTTCCATATGAAATAATATAGTGTTTATATCTCCTTCCTTCAACCATAAAGATCTTAATTTAAGATGCCATAAAATTTCCTCCTTGGAAATAATATTGTGATAATCAGAAAGGAGCCTTTTTTCCTACAATAAGGTGATATGATCTTGACCATGCTTATCCATGAAATCTTCTAGTTGAGACAAATATTTTATAATATCATTATTTTGTTAAATTTTTTTCAAAAATATGTGTTTATTCCATTATCTAACCTCTTTTTTCACATTTTTTTATTTTTTTAGCTTAGATATAGGTTGTTGTTCCCTAGAAATTATCATTCCACCACTCTTTGAATCTATTGATGAAATCTAGATGCTAGAACTACATGTTTGAATCTTAAAGGAGTCATACCAATATTGTTACCAAGTTTAACACAATATTATTATGTTTTAACCATATTCAATGAAAAGGGGAGAGACAAAAACCACAAGAGGTAATCTAGTCCAATGAAACCTAAAATCTATCCAATCTTATTGAATCAAAATTTCTCCAATTCTTCTATTAGACTAGGTAAAGGAAATCCTCTTAGTTCTAGATCATATAATATGTTTATATCTATAAACTCATCTAAATACTCCATGAACTTAGATATAACTTGATTTCCACCTTTATTCTCCCTAAGAGTAAGTGGAGTATTAAAGTCCCCTACAACCATCAGTCTAAGATCACTGCAATTATTTATGAATTGAAAAATATCTTGCCATAACTTATGATGACCAAAAAATGTATTAGGGCCATAAATATTTGAAAATATCCACATTGTTACATATTTATTATCAGTAAAGATCATAGTCAAATGAGAGTGGATTTTAAAATTAAACTCCCCCTTTATTTCTTTTTATAGACAAAGGATGGATAATCCCCTTAAATCACCTTCAGAGCTAACCCTCGATAGAACCAAATATTTCAAAATAAAATTATGAATACTATCCAATAGAGGCTCATCGATTTTATTTTCTTGTATAATTAATATGCTATACCTAATATTAATTCTTAGATCCCTTAATATTCTATGTTTTCCTTTCCCATTTAGACCCATAATATTCCAACTTATAATATTCATGATATTTAAAAAATAACGTACTAATTACAATAACATTTTTTGTAGTCCATTTGTAATCTCCTTATCCATTTTCTTCTTGTTTCATTCCCTTTGATAATTTCTACCCTTCTTTCTTAATTATCCAACATTAGTGACTCTACTTCCTAGTATTGTAATCACATTGGAGATTTATTTTCCATTTTTTAATTATGGAGAGGTCACATTACTTTTTTATTCCTCTCTTGATCATGGAATAAATTTCTATTCATTAAGGTCTAGCTCCTCCATACCTGAAACACAAGCATATTGGTTCTTTTCCCAAGAGTTTATATTAAAACTAAATTATGCCTTAGTTGTAGAGATGTTACTCAATTTTTTTCATGCCCTTTATTTCATTTGAACATCTAATATATTGTGATTGAATGTCAAATACAAAGCCATTTCTTCATCTTCTTCCATCTAAGATTAGGGGAGAAGAATCTGAGAATCAACTAGAATATTCTCTTTCCTTTGCTCCTAATTTTATATCATATTTTCATTCTCCACATATATTGTAGATTTATGAATATCATCAAATTATAATACCTGAATATGTTCCTTCATATTATTATCATCATCATTTTATCCTTAATTTTCTTCTTTCCTTTGTCATTTCCAAGATAATCTCTCCTTTTTGTATTTGTATTTTATATCTATGTTATAGAGATATTTTCCCTTTCTTATTCCTTTTCAGGTTGACCTTACTTTTTAGTGCTAATTTTGGGTTGTTCCTTACAAAATTTTGGTTCTTTCTCCCTTCTAGGTAAAATCTTGTTCCATGGCTTAAATTTTGATACTTTACACACTTCAGGGCAAAGTATTCATATACCATGCATTATGTCCAATCACCTGGGGATGAACTAAGAATAACTGATCTAAGGAGATCCTAGTTAACATAAACATTAACATAAAACATGGCATGTATCAATCTCATTCGAGATCTAGTGGCCACATCAAACGCTATTAAATAGCCAAAAAAATTGTCTATGTTGATCAACAAATCTTATTAACATAATTCTAAAGGCAATCTTGGTAGATGAACCCATATTGGCATCATGTTGATATCCTCTTTTTTAATATTAAAGATAATTTTCCAATTCTTTAATAAAAACCCTTATTTACCTAGAAACTAATGTCTTCCAATCAAGACACAAGCACAGTCTTCCTTATTATTGAAATGAATCAGAAAGAAACCATTCGTCATGGTAGATATTTCCAAGTGGCCCTTGGGTGACCATTTATTTGTTTCCCATTATCTAAAAACATCTATATTGGGTTTTACACCCATGAACTTATCAACTAGAGCATCCACCATTATAACTAAAGAACTATGGATTAAATAATCAAGTACTTCAATCTTGAAATTGTTATCAATCTTAGAATAAGGAAGAGCTTGATTTGGATGAATATATTATTTCTTTACTCTCTTACCTTTGATTTTATGGGCCCATGTTTTTTTGAGAATCACTTCCTTAGGGTTATCTCTCGATAGAGAGATGATCTAAAATGATAATGGATTACTTGACACACATGACCTATTAAAATCCACTGATGGTACCACTTCCTAACAAGCCATCTATGCCTATTCATTAGATCCATCTCCATCATTGTTCCTTTTTTCCTTCTTAGTAATGCTCTTTAAAATTTCCTCCTATACTTTATGTTCCATGCATACTCCATATTCCATTCCCTAATTGATTTACCTAGGGTGTGAAGTATGCATTTGTGGTGAATTTTATTGATTTGTATGATATTTATTTATCATGATTTCTTACTATTGTTTACTAATATCACCCATGGAGTCATATTTTTACAATCCTTATTTCATCATTCCATAGAATAAATTATAACTAGTTTCCTTCATATATTTACTTATGATCTTATAATTGAGTTAAATTATTATATTTATTATATTTATAGATATTAAATATCTTACCTATTGATTTATACATTTTCCTTATCTATCTTTTTGGGAACGTGTTTATATGGTTTTCCACTATCTTCTAATGTTTTAATTGATCTAATCATCCCACTAAGATGTTTTGGTAGCATGAAAAACATTTTTTGATATACTATTTTTAGGGTACCATGGTAACCTTATTTTATTACTTTATCTAGGAGGATAGTTGCAATCATAGTGGGGAGGTGACATAATCTATGACCAAAAACTTAAACATTTGGTATAGGGTATCATAGTACTATCTACCAAAACTTCACCTGGATGGAAGGACAATGTCACCGCATATATTCTAAAATCATTGGTTTTATCTACTATACCATAGTCTCCTATAGTGTATGGCCTCAATTAGGTACCATTTACAATCCATTGTCTATGATTTCTTGCTAGAATTTTTAACTTTATTGTTCTTAAACACAATATATTTTCAACTATATAGGGCCCAAGCCATCTTATTTTCAACTTTCCTATATTTTTATATTTGTTTTCATAAAGTAAAACTTTATCTCCAATCTAAAATTATTTTATTTTTATATGTCTATCATGCCATCCTTTTTCATGCCTTTTTTCTTGCATTTGGTTATACACTTATAGAAACCTTTTCTCATCTAGTTTTTCTAGTTCTAACAATCTCTCTTGAATAGAGTCTTTCTCATTCATCTAGAATCTTACCACAAGTATCAAAATTGATAGTATGAACTCCATTGTTATCAATGCTTCTATTCCAGAGACTAATTGAAAGGGATAATATTTAGTCAGTCATTTTTAGGTGGTGAGGTATGCCTATATCTTTATATTACATAATTTTTAAAGTACTCTCTCCAGTACTTTAGTTAATGATTCCATGATGCCATTTACTTGTAGATGATAGAGAGTAATTATATGATGTTAGATTAGTAAATGTTTTAGAAATTATATAATTTTGTTATTTGTGATGTATTTTACTTGATCACTCATTATGCTGAAGGGGAATCTAAACCTTGTGATTATATTTTCATCTAAAAAATTTGTATTAGTATTCATAAGCCAATATTTAATTAGACTAGATTTCACCCATCTTGTAATATATTTTATTCCAATGATAATGAATCTAACATTACTTTTCCTTACAATAGGTTTAATTGGGCCTATAAAGTTGATCACCCATTTTTCAACTAAGGCTACCACCAAAACTAGGTGGAGGGGAATCTCATCTCTAGAATTTGTCTTACCCACTCTTTGATAGATATTACAACTTATTTCATATCTATGTTCATCTTTGAATAGTGATGGCCACCACATGCCTGTTAGTAGTATTTTTTCCTCATTGCTTCCCTAGAATTGTGTCCTCCTATAATTCCATCATTCACTTCTCTTAGGAATTTTTTTCATTCATGCAGTAATGCTACCCTTCATAACACCTCATATCTTCCCTTTTTTATATATTTCCCCTTTGATCAGTGTGAATGGAGATGATTGAATCATTAATCTATCTTTTACAATATAATTTATTTCACTAGAGACTCTCCACTAGATTAAAAGTGTGAAATACCTTCCAAGTCTTTTCGTACTATTTCTATGCAGAAGAGGTGACCTCCAAGAAACTTATCCTAAATCAGTCTTATATCTTGTAATGTGGTTATTCTTGATAAATAGTCAGGTGCATTATTATATTTCCAAATTTCACTATAATTTTAAAATCAAACTCTTAGAACAAAAAGATCCATTTATAGATTCTTCTTTTCATTATGGGCCTATTTATCAAATATTTGAGTGGCTCATGGTATATAAAGATTGTATAAATTTTTTTACCATATAGACCATTACTAGTGCTTCCCTCTCTATGGTGGAATAATTTATTTCTTCGCTTGCCAATTTATTACTAGAAAATGAGATTAGATGATTTATATTTCCTCATGGTTGTGATAGTAGAGCTCCTATTCTAATTCCTAAAGCATCCACATGCACATGGAAAAGAATCTTACAATCTAGGAATACTAAAATGCGGGTGTCTACAATCTTGTTATTTAGTGTATCAAATGATTATTGGAAAATTTTAGTCCAATCTAATGGTTGAATATGATTTTTATTCAATAATGATGCAATAGGTACACTTATAATTACATCATTTCTTATATACCTATGGTGATATCAAGTATACCCTAGTATTTTTCTATCCTCCTTTTATGTTTTGGGTTGTGGTAGGTGATTATTATGGTAATATTAAGTGGATATACCATTAATATTTATTTTCATATTATATGTCCTATTAAAGTTCAAAATAATGTAGCAAATATGCATTTATTAAGGTTTAGAGAAATGTTCAATTGTCTACATCTCTAGAACATCATCCTCATTGCCTATACATGGCCCTTATTTAACTAATAAACTATTGAACCATTCAAATATACCTCTAAAAGCTCATGTATGAAATCTCATAATGTATTTACCATTATGTAGTTAAATATAGTTAATGCATTCTTTAGTCCAAATGGCATCACTATGTACATCAAGGATCCCCATTTTGTGGCAAATGTGATTTTTGGTCTACCTTATGGCACTATCCTGACTTGATCATATCCTAATAATCCATCAGTGAAATAATAGATTTATTGACCCACAACACTTTCTAATGTCTCTTTAGTAAATGGTGTTGTGAATGGGTCATGTAGACAAGACTTATTTAATGATATATAGTGAACCTAGATGTGTATTTTCCTAGTTTTCTTATTTTATATTATCATAAGACTTATCCATCTAGTATACTCTATACGTGTTATAATATTGCCAGCTAGTATTTTCTCCAACTCAACTTTAACTTTTTATTTAAAATTCATATTTAGTAAGTATGATTATTTTTGCAATTGTTTGATGTTATCTTTTAGATTAATCTTAATGGTACCCACTTCTTTCTTAATTCCCTTGAGATTAGTAAATGTCCTTGGGAATAAATCTTTAAATTCCCTTGATATGTCTAAAATATTCTCTACTTTCTCCTTTACCCAATAGTTTACTACGTTTGTTATTTTTGGATTTCCTTCTACATCAATATTTTCTTCTCTAATCTTAAGTGCTTGGTAGAAATATTGTGTTTTAACTTTTATAGTGTAAATAAATGTTTTTATCCTATCACAACATCAATTTTTATATTTTTCAATTTTTTCTTCCTCATTTTATTACTTCTTTATAATATTTTGTAAATAGGCCTTCTATTTTAGCTCTTTATGTCTAGGGTTTCTCCTATAGTTTTTGAAAATTCTTAGTACAATTGTCCCAATTTGTTCCTAGTCATTTGTGTTTCCTAATAGTGTTTTTTCCATCTTTATTTTTGAGAATTATTGTTTATCCACTGATTCTTCCATAAATAAAAGGTTTTTATCTTCTTAAATGTTCTATAGACTCTTTTTTCTAGGTCCTAAAAGATAAAATTTCTATAGAAATTCAATTTTAAGTATGTCCATGCATTGGTTCCCTTATGCATCTCTTGATTTAAGTACCATGTCTTGAGAATTGTTTCCAATTTCTAAATAAGAACTATACCCATAAGTGTTTTCCAATTTCCCCTCTTTCATTCCATATGTTTTCACATTTTTCAATATTCCATCATGGGTTAGTGTCCCCTATGTAAAGTCTTATTTTTAAAAATAACTTTCTAATTATACAAATCGTGTTAAAAGTAGTATCTAAATTTTTTTACCTAGATGGTTGCTTAGTGGGTATGAAACAATCTTACATAGGTAATGGAAAGTGTATCATCAATTGATTTCATCTTTAATTATTATTATGTAAAAACTCCCATCATCTATTGTAAGTATTCATCGACTAGTCTTATGTTGATAAATATAGATAATGTATTGTGTATAGCTTGTTTTATGTGGTAAAATCTCTTTTCTATTCTAAAGGATTTTTTAGTGTAGTGGTAATTCTACCTATGTAGGGTCTTTTCATTAAACAACATACCTTTCTTAATTTTTCTTGTATAGTGGTAATTTTCCCTATATTATGGTTTTTGGCTCACTGTATATGAAGGATTCAATTTCATCTCCTAAAAGTGTTTATTCTTATTCTTATTATACTATCATATATCCATCCCCATTAGCTTCTAGTTCATCTTCCACTTTTGTAAAATTTTAAAAGATATATGCACTAGCAAGGTTATCAGATTCATTGTCTTCCTCTTCCAACCATAGTTTCTATGACCATGTTATTGCCATTCCCACCTCTAGAGGTAAATGGAAAACCAAGCCTTATTTCTCAAATGAAATTTCTTCTTCTTATATTTAAAATAAGCCATTACAATCCAAAAACCATTCTAGATTTATCAAAGTTGCATAGTTGGTATCATACATATCAATTACCTCAAAGTCTAGCCATTATTTATTACCATAAAATGAACTTCAACATTTTTTAGGGTACCAATGGGTGACCATAGGGTAATGTCATCCATGACAATATCATATGCTATTGCATATAATTATGGGTTCCCCAATAATTCCCATTTGCTTCATGATAATACATTTATATTTGTGCCAAGGTCCAATAGTGTTTTCTTTATTTTTTGGCCATTTATTTTGAATGTTTAATATAATGGAAATCTTTCTCCATTTTTGGTTTGATATAAACACATTTTCCTTTGGGTTACTCTTTTAAATTTTATTTTCCCATTTTACATAGTGTTCCCATTGTTGTTTGTTCTAATACTTAAAAAAATGAATAAGTTTGGTACTAAGTCTTGCTTATCAACCAATTCCATTATTATTTTAAATCTCCAATCTCATAATCATCAAAGTAAGCTATATTATGTTTATCCTTATCTTATTTTTTCGTTATTATTTTTCTAATTTTATCAAAAAAATTATCATGTTCATTGATATTGGGTTTATCCCCTTCTGCATTTAAGTTGGAGTCTTTACAAGAATTGATCACTATCTCTTTTCCTTTGCCCTTATTCATAACACTTATAGTGGATATTACTACTCGTAGTTGTAAATTATCCTACATAATATGGAGAGCCTTATTCAATGATCACTCTTTTTTATCCTTTATGGTTTCCTTACATTGTCTAATATGTTTAGTCATGCTTACCATTTGGGATGAATCATCCACTTTGTAGATTATTTTATCTTATTCCTTTCCATGGTGAATTTTATTACACTTTACTTTCATATCCTATCCCTTTTCTATTTTCAATAAGTGTTTGACCAATTTTGTAAGTAGATATTCTACGAATTACTCAATTTTTATACCATTATTCTTGTATAGTTTTATTATTTTTCAATAAGAAAATGAATCATGGGTTCCTTTCTCATGATAAAATCCACACTTTATTTATGGTTCCTCATCATAATTCCTATCAATACTTCCAATTTTCCTACATTTACAACACATTAGAGGGGTCTTTCTAGATTATACCCTTGATTGTAATTTTGATTATATCCTCTATCATATTGGTAATTTCCCCTTCTGTGATATCTTCCCTTGTAGTTGACTTGACTGCCTCCTCTATAAACTCTTTGGTTGTTGTTATACTATTGAGATTGTGTATTTTTAATTACCACTAGGATCTAGTATTTTTTGACTAGGGTGCACTATGCTATCATTGGTTATGGGTAATTATGGTAGTGGAATTTGTTGTATGATTTTTACTCTTATATAAATAGTGTCTTGTACATCTACAAGTGTACCTATAGTAGGGAAACTAAGATAATAATGATTAAAATACCCATAGTTGGTGCAATGCATCATCTAATTTTTAAGGGGTACAAATTACATCATTAAGCATAGGTGTTTTAGATGTTGATCATAGACTCTAGATATTTTATATTAAATTATTTTGCCATAGATGGCATGTTGAATTGGTGGTGTCATTCCTACTTGTGTTTGTGTTGATTGTATTATTACTTCTCTTTTTACCATATCACTATGGGGACATTCTTCCTAGAATGCCCCTCCACATATAAAATAGTACAACAAATTATTTATTTTTATGGTGTATGCTTATTGTACGATACCAAAAAATAATCCTCTTTCATTTATATATCTTGTTTTATTCTCAATTACTCTATTTGTATTTATACCTTACTACATTGTATTTTAATGAGGTATTAGTGTCTCCTCTCTACGATTATGCTTCCAGTCTTGAAACCATTTCCAATGTCTCTAAAAATGTATATATTTTTTTCCATCCATATTCACATGGAGGTAGGTAATTAATCCATAAATAAATGAATCCATTTTTTTCTCATTGAGGAGCTCTTCTATTTTTGTCACTATGTACTTGATGTGAGGATCCTCCTGCAAAAATTTATGAACACAAATATAAATGTAGAATGAAATTAACTTTGGAAAATAACCCAAAATAACATTTAGATCACAAGTCACTTCAAAGGTGAAAAATCCTTTGATAAATATGAATAAAATGATATTTATAGATTCCATAATTGGGCCTCAAGACTTACTTTAACATTAAATCTATTCTAACAAATACTAATTCCAATGTATGTGGGATAATTCAAATATGCTTAAGGGATAACTTAAAAATCATATACATGCATAGTGACTAATACACTGATAATGAAAAGAGAAGTGTATGACATAGGTTCCTAACATCCCCTCCCCCTTAAAAAATAAGTATCCTCAAAGCTTTAGATGTGGGAATTATTATTGAAGTTGGAATACTACTTTCCATGTTGCATCTTTTTCTTACATGTTGTGCCACTAAATTAAGACTTCTATGATTGACTGGGAGTGAATTTGGTGGTTGTGCCTATCTAGGAATAATTTTGGTTTGATGAGGATGGAGCATTCATTATCAATTTCTAGTAAAATTGTTTGCACTATGATGGTGGTTCCAAGAACTTTAATATAATAGGAGACATGAAAGACTAGGTGAAATTGGTAGGAAGGTGGAAGTGTCAACTCATAAGTAATAGACCCAATCTACTGAAAGGTGCACACAGAGTAGTGATGATAAACCAGTTGCTTCATTTAGTTTTGTGTAATATGAAGATTATATTTTAGGGTGATGATAATCTAATCTTGATTTTAGAGAGTAATGTCAATCCCTTGAATAGGTGAACTATTGGGGGTATATGGGATAAGTGTTGGGTACACTTAACCATAAATTACTTCATATGGAGTCATTTTAATAAAGTGTGGTAGGATGTATTATACCACCATTATACAATGGGAAGACACTTTTACCATTGGTGTTAGTGTTCTAAATCAAAGAAATGAAGGAATGTTCCAAGTATTTTTTGAAAATTTATGTCTAGCTATCTATTTAGGGTTGATACTTGAGCTCATCTTCAACTGTGTGTTTGTGCATCAAAATAGGTCCATCCAAAAATGGTTGGTGAAAGTTACATAATGATTAGAGATGATTGAATAAGGGATGCCATGAAGATAGAATATCTAATCCAAGAAAACTTATATGATTATGGAGGCTATATAGGGATGGTTGAGGGCACATAAATGACTATATTTATAGAGGTGATATAACACAACTAGGATTACTATTGTTCCTATAGATTTAGGGATCCCCTCAATGAAATACATAGAAATATCTATCTAAATCCTAGTAAGAATGGGTAGGGCTTGAGAAAACTAAGAATCATTTTTTTCACCTTTTTGCATTTGTAGGTATCACATTCAATCATCATATATTTAATTTCCCTTTTTATCCCCTTCCAAAATAAGTTTCAATGCTCCTATCATATGTCTTTAGAAACCCTGAGTGCCCTACTAATGGAGAAGCATAGATTTCATACAATATGACTTGATGAAGGTTTTCATTATGAGGAAGCACCATACAGTCCTTATATCATAGATAAACACTATCCCATGATTAATGTGGTATTATAGAGGGGCTAGTGTCCAGTTTTTCAATGAGGTGTTGTAAGGAAGGATCATTTGCATACCCTTGGTGTATATATTCCAACCAATTTAGAATGCACATGGATATGTAAAAAAGGTAAGTTTTTTCCTCAAATTTGTGTGAAAGAACATCCACCATGACATTGTCTTTACCCTTATTTTAAGTGATCTCATAATCATATCCCATGATTTTTTTAACCCATTTCTATTGCATTAGTGATGAGACCCATTTTTCCAAGAAATATTTGAAACTCTAGTGATCATTTTTATGCAAAAAGGATTCCTAAATATGGTCATCATTTTTATACTGCATGTAAAACATACATAATTTCCTTTTTATATGTAGACAATGACAAATTTTGTCTATAAAGATCTTTGTTAGTAAAATCAATGGGATGAACCTCTTAGAGAGGAAAATCACCTAGTCTTTTTTCCATAGGCATCACTTTCAATGGTGAAAGTTTTGGTGAATTTTAACATGGTCAAAATTGGTGTACTACACAGCTTATTTAAGTGTCATGAATGCCTAGTTAGATGTAACATCCCATCTGAATGTTCCTTATTTAATAAGGAATTTAAGGGATCCACGATCTTTCCATAATCCTTGATGACATTTTGGTAGTATATTATAAGGCCTAGGAAGCCACAAAGGCTCTTGAGGGTTGTTGGCCAAGGCCAACGTTGCATGACATTATTTTCTTTAGGATCCACTCTTCTCTTTTATAGGCCTAAAATATTTCTTAGGCCAACATTGCATGTAGAGAACATAGTATTTCTTATTTTAAATCTTCCCTTTTATATATATGAATATAACCACTAAATATATATGTTTATATGCTATCGATTTTATACCATTAATACATAATTTATTATGGTTAATAAACTCTATATATTCTATCTCTATTCTTATATATACTTATCTTACTATATATTTATTACAATATGTTTTGGTATAAATAACAAGTCAAAATAATACAAATCAATGTTCATGTATATATGAAACATGTCCTTTCTCTAATGAGGTCATCCTTTTTCTATCTAAAGATTTATTTATTAATATAGCTTCAGTTGCTAGAATCCTTTAGTCTATTATCTTGGATGAGTGTTGTGTTGTTACAATAATGGAATCAGCTATATGGCACATGTGGTATAGTTCTTTAGCTAATATAGAATCCTACCAATAGGTCTAGAGTTGCTTACCACAAGTCATGAATTATTAGGTGGAAAGAAAAACCTCTTGACTAGATGTCTACATTTGTATGGATTTGGAAGGAACTAAGTATTTATTTATATATTTGGGTATCTACTTCTAACTCTTTCCCTCCAAATAAATGTTGAAATGGTTTTTTGTGAAGGTTAATAATAATATTAGAAAATGGAATAGTCAAATTCTCTCCTTGTCTAGTAGAATTCAATTTTATTAGAAAATTATCTCTTCTTATAGTATATATCATTCTTCATGTTGTCTCTTCAATAAGTATCAATTTAACAAGATTCATTAGATAATTATGAAGTTATGGTCTTATGGAAAGGGTAACAAGAAACAACATGTTATTACATGGGATGTTTATTTTAAACCTAAATCTATTGGTGGATTTGGTCTCAAAGATTTAAGAATCCAAGGTATCACTCTAGGTATTAAGTGGATCATTATATCCATTCAAGATAATTAACCTTGGAAATTCCTAATTGGAAATAATATGGTTAGGGTCTTCCTTAAAGATAAGTAAAAGTAGCATGGAATGCATATCTTTGATATTCTAGTTGTGTCTTTTTTTTAAAGTGGTGGGATATATCATTTTCTAATCAATCATGAAATATTTGAAAATTATTAAACATTTATAAGTGGTTAAACCTATCTACATTAGGTTGGGGTCAAGATGTTAGGGGTATATATCTTTGTGATGGAACCTTAAAGTCAACAGTTACCTCTTAGCATTAACTAGGGGTTTTTTCTCATGTTTGGTATTATAAGGAGTTGATAACTTTGGTGATATCTTATTTTAGGTTATATGGGACTCATGGACTGATATTAATAATATATTTCATGTTCCTTCCACACAAAGAAGAACCTCTTCACTTATTCTTAATTCTTTGCATAATACCAAGTTTATTTCCATTTTTTAGGGTGAGGAGGAGTTTTATGAGAGCATAAAATATTTGAATTGCCTAACCCTTAAGTAATTTACAATTATCCACATGTTTTGTAAGGACTTAAAATGATGTCTCTATGATGACTATCCAATACTCATCATCCCCTACAAAATAAATAAATATACAATATCAATACCAACATTATCAAAATAAATAAAACTATATAAAATCTCTAAATAAATATGTACATACTCATAAGAGGATCTTGAGGGC
Source organism: Torreya grandis (assembly GCA_037957365.1). NCBI lineage: Eukaryota > Viridiplantae > Streptophyta > Pinopsida > Cupressales > Taxaceae > Torreya > Torreya grandis. The sequence goes on along the minus strand of JARHVA010002553.1, from coordinate 2,447,371 downwards.
CAAATACTACCACACCACCTACATCTACTCCACCTTATGCATCAAGTGGGTTCTCCACTATAACTGGAAATAAAATAGACCAATTATGGGGTTGAACAACATCTTGTATAGGTTAATGTGAACCCAAATTCATCTAAATATAATGTATGAATCACTGGATCCACATCCTCTAATGGGATGATATCTAATTACACAACACTAAATTGACCCATATCCCCCTCCCATAATAGAGCCATCATAGAGCATATCCACACATATGGTGTAGAGGCACACCTTGTGGGATGACAAACTATATCATGACACTCTCAAAATAGATGCACTCATAAAATTTAATCTATTGATCATGAAGACAACTCACTCAAATATGCCTAACTTTAATCGTATCCTTTGGCCATCCTCTAAATCCATTATATGGTCATCATATAAAATTTATAGTAGATAGATGATCTAATATATAGCAACATTCCATCATCCCACCTCTTATAATGTAGGATATTTCCACCCATTTCTCAACATATATTTGTGGATAATCCTATCCACCATAAGGAATATTCAAAGGTAAAATAATAGTAATGTGCTCATAGGCCCAATAATGAAACAATTTTTTCAATCCCAATCCTCTTCTAAAACCCTCTCGAGTGACCTTATTCAAGTCCCTATACAAGTGGTGCAACATAGTGCAGGTCTAATAATATATCATGTTGTGATCCTCAATGTCATGAATAAATTGGAGCATCTAGTATGAAATAGATACATAACTATCATTAATTACAATTAATGTCATTATTAAAGCATAAATGAACTTATACAAATGTGAAAAAATTACCAACACAATCTCTGATAAAATAATGGATAAATCATTGTGGGAATAATGTGCACCATGTGCATGTCTAATAGTATATAAGTGAGCCTAAGTAAAATGGTCTACTCTACAAACACCCTATAAGGTCACATAGCTCCCAATATTTGTAAACCACATAATCATCCATACATCCTCCATGGTCACTATTATCTCCCTTATCAAGATCTAACAAGTATAATTATATAATTCCCATCATTCATCTAAGGTATCCATCATATTCATGTCTTACAACATCAATATTAGCTACCTAAATATTCCCAACACTTGTTTTGTCTAGTGTAGCCCTTTCATCATCAATTAATGGAAGATCCTATATAGTCTCCATCATGTGGCCACATCATAACTCTTTGGTCCACATATTATTCTACAATCACAAGTCCATAAAAAACTAATTATCACTTTTCATCAAAAAAATGATCAAAAAATTCAAGCATATTAGATACTAAAAAATAAGATATTTTTTAAACATGATCATAGACATATAGATAGGTTTGATATCAATATGAAAATTCCATGGATTCTTGACCAAGATAAATCCTATAAGGTTTGGATATGATGTTTATTGAGTATAAATGAGTGGAAAACTTAAAAAAAATAATTAAAATACATAAAAATTAACAAATTTTAAAATTTAACATCTAAAAATTTGAGTTTTATAACTTACTAGGGGTAAATTATCATTAGATTACAAGATGAACTCAATCGACTCAAACCATGTCAACCTTAGTTATCTCCTTTTTGGCATCTATTGAGGTCAACATACCCACATTTTTTGAAATTTGGGACCATTGATATGTTCTAAATATTAACCCTATAATCATGGCCTATTTTGGAACATTATTTATAATTTGAAGTTCATCCACTTTGATAATATTAGCTTATTAAGTTATGTTTTGTTTTATGTTTGCCTAAAATTGATAATGTTTGGTTTTCATGTCTTTAAGTTGTAGGTTTCATGCATCCCTTACTGATAGATACATGTTCTAAAAACCCTAGCATAAACCCTTAGTTCAAATTCAAATTTGGTAAGAGCATTTGGTGGGAACAATTTAAATATGTTTTGGACTTAAGCCTATTTTTTATGTTAAGGCTTAGTCATATTTTTCAACATGACCAAACCTTAGCTTAAAAATTATCCTTGGTCCAACTTTATTTTCCTCTTTATTCCTTTTTTATTTCTAGCTGAGTCCAATTTTATGCCATCTTGGTCTCTTTGTTAACATCTTAGCTTAAATATTTAATACTAAGGCCATGTCATATTTATTAACATAAATAGGGCATTAGTCCAAATACTTTATCGTAAGTTCATATTTAGTACCAAGTTCTAACTTAGTTTCCTTGAATCTTGATATATCCAATGGCCTACACTTCATCATGGGGAATGATCCAATATAATGAAAAAGGCTTGGGTATTAACATAAAAAACATGTAATACATAAGATCTAATGATTTACATTTTCTCACGACCTTTCGATCAGACAATGTGAATAAATCTTGATAAAACTAAGCACTTCGTCCTTCGTACCAATCATGTTCAATCACTTGGATCATGATCAATGGTTCTTGCTTCATCATGTGCTAAAGATAAGATGGAGTGAAGACATCATTGAAAATTCAAAAGCCCAAGAGATCCATGGAGTTGTCATGTAAGACTCTTACATTTGAAGATTAAAATCAAAGGGGACCTCATGATAGAAGGGACCAATCATGAATGAGCTCCTATATCATGACAAAATGGCTCTCACTTCATCATTATTCTTTATCCAATAGAGCATATTGAGTCTAAGATCTCGAGAGGCCCCATGGAGGTGCCAAGTGGCAATATCACATTGGGACACAATAATTTGATGAGATTAAATTTGATGTTCACGTAACCATCATTTGATGCCCATGAATACATATTCTACATCCATGAGATTGTCAAATTTAAGCCCATAAAAACTAAGAACTTCATGAGCCTAAATTTAGCATTCACGTGATCATCATTTGACGTTGATAAGGATGTATTTGATATTCTTGAGACCATTAAATTTAAGCTAATGAATTCTTTTGTTCAGTTCTAAGATAGACTCCAAAATGTTTCTAAAATTCCTATAAATTGATTTTTAGATGACTAGAAACCTTTTTAAGATGTTTAAATGCTTTAAATATTTGAACTACAAATATTGAAATGGTATCATAGTCTAAATATATGCAAAAATTAACTTAGTCTAAGTCTATATTTTAAGGTCCCTATTGCATTTATTTGAATGCCATGAGCCTTGGGCTAGAGACTCATACTAAATATTTTTTAAAAAAGCATCTTTGTAACATGAAACTTGGCCCAAATGATTTTAACCAAAGGGTTTATTGTGTTTATTAATATAATAAATCTCTATGTCAAAATTTATCATTTCATCCTTATATCAGTTTGACATGTTCTAAGAAGTTTGACATAAATATTTCAACCCAAAGTATGCATTGTGTTTATTAAACACAATGTAAAATTTTGCATAGAATATTTAGCCATGAACCCTTTGAATAAATATAGAAAACTTAGGTTTAAACACTTTAGTCTAAAACTTCATTTTGTGTTAATCCCCCACCTATGTCCTTCGATTTAAAACTTAGCATTAAGTGTTTTAACCTATGTTTGTTTATCTTTATTAATATGAAATAAAATTAGGTAAAATAATTTTAACCTAAGTTATTTTTATGTTTATACACTAAATTAAAGCCCTTGCACCTTTGTAGATGTTAAAACTCATGCTTCATTATGTGAAAATGATCCAACAGTGTGAGGTTGTTGATGACTTTTCAATAGACTCTGAGATCCCACAAGATCGATGCATGGTGAACGTGCATTCAAAGTGTGACTGATAAGGATACCAAAGCTCAAAAGGTCTATAGAAGTGCCAAGTAGAATGACCATGGGGATAAATATTCAAAAGGACCAACTAAAAGGAAGGGCCTACATCATAATCATTGGCCCACATTAATCCTTCAAACTTGATATAATGGTGTAAAACAAAAAGGCATTTTTAAATGTCAATGGCTAGTGCTTCAAAAGGCACTTATGAAAAATGCCACAAAAGATTCCAAATTGATGCCACATAAGTTACATGTAAGCAAAAAATGATAAAATAAAAGATCTTGTGTGCCTAAGAATGTAAATATATGAAGGCAAAGGTCCAAATCAAATCTAAAGCATGTATGAACCAAATTCTAAATGAGCTACCACCATTAAAGTGTTGAAGCCCTAAACTTGCATAGAAAGACCCGAAGTAATCTTGGATTGATTACAGAGAATTTAGAGAAGTTTAATTATGTTTTGATCATAAAACATTTAGTATATAGACCATTCACAATCTAATAGTGAAAAATTTATAGGTGAAATAGCCATGGTAGCTCATAGACAATAATTGAGAGATGAGATGGAGTTATACCTATCTATGAATAATGAAGGAAGGGTTTTCAAAGATACTGAGCTAGATGTCATAGCCCTAAATAATGGAAATAAGAATTGGTGTGAGCTCTTCTATAATATAGAGGAGATGAAGCCCATCACCAAAGAAGAAAAAAGGATTAACATATTTAACAAGAGATACTATGACTTGGTCAAAGTTCAAATGGGTGGCCTCCACCATGCTTCTATCAAACTAGAGGTACTTCATTGCATTGACACCCTTGCTTCAATTTTTATTGACTATAGAACTGGTAATTATTGGATTATCCATGAGAAAATCTCAAAGAGAGTTGTTTACATTTCCCCACTAGCCTTTGAGAATTACTACAAGCTCCCAAAACACCATGTGGACCTACCCACAATCAAAGGATGGACTAGTGAGAATGACCTAGATACCATCCTCAGGTTATGGATTCTTTAAGGGAACCATGTGGTATATGACTTTGAGGGAAGAATCCCAATTATCTAATTTAGAGAGGAACTTAGGGTAATCATGACCTTATTAAATAGAATATTTGGAGCCCTTGCAACTACATATGTTAATAAGAGCTGGTTATCTTATCTCTAATTTATAGTAGAGAAAGAGATTGTTCTTCCAATAGGGGATATGATTAATGTCTTCCTAGGGAAACAATTTACTACGATTAAGAGGAAGGCAAGAAAATAGTACTTTATGATGTCTTATCTATAAGATGTCTTACTAGTTTCCACCAAGGTCCCCAACTTCAAAAACTAATCTCCTAAGGGTAGAACCATAATTTCCCACCACTACTAAAAGTTACACATATTCAATTATAGACACCACATAAAATTCATATGTGCCCATGTCTATCTTGTATTGGTGGAAACCATCATAGGGATTCCCATACCCAATATTCCCCCTTTGATTAAGAAATATATAGAGCTTATGGGAGATATCTAGTTTTACCTAGATTGCATGTTTATTATGATTGAGGAAATTTTTACCCAGCCATACAAGTTGCCTATCTATGTTCCTCCCAAGCTATAAAAATAAAAAATTGCATCTCAACTCCTTCATGGTGTTGATGGGTTATGTAAAGAGAAAAGGAAATGCATCTTCCATCCCTTTCATTTGAAAATTGGAATAATGGTTCTATAAGATTTGAAGTAGGTGGACACCATGTCCAAGCATAAGGACTCTTTGGTGTTTTAATTGGATGATCTCAGGTAGTGGGATCTAAATAATGTAGTGGGAAACCATTTGAAGAGTAACCATATGCCAAGATAATCTATGAGCACCAACTGGGCCCTTATGATACCCTGTACATAAAGGCCAACAATTTAAAAGAAGTATTAGCTAGATTTAGGAAAACCAACCTCACGCTCATGCACAAATTAACTAGTGATAAAAATATAGGGGACATATGGAAAACACATCCTCTTCAATACCATTTATTCCATACACCTTCTAGGCCACCTTAGTAATAACCCTATATGGAAATACCACAGCCCCCAACATAAATTATACAAGGTACTAGAAAGGATAAGTTGTAGGAGAGACTTGGTGAGTAACCTTCATCTTCAGCCCCTCTTAACAGACCAACATACCTAGTATAGCACTTATAGTTGCCTACCCTTGAGCCTGATGAAATAGTAGAGGATGCCCTCAAAGCCCTTACTGAGGCATATGGCTCCAAATAAGAAAAATCACAAGATGAAGAAGCTCAAGATTAAGAAGAAGGAGATAAAAAAGAAGATAAGGGGAAGGAAGTTGCCATGGACCTAGTCCCAGTGGCCCAACCAAAAAAGAGAAAAGTGGAACTAGCAATTGTCTTTATTAGATAGAAAAGTCCAAAATTGACCCTCATTCATCCCAAAAGTGAGATTAATTTGTTTAATGAGGATTAATTCATGTACCAATCATCCCTAACTAGTTTATCTATGGGAAGTTACAAAATATCCCATCCGTGTCCCATTCATGAGCTTTGACCCAATCCATCAATGTTGATGTGCATGAAGAAATCAATCCATGAATAAGGGATTTAATGAAAGAACAAAATGAAAGAAGAATTATGACTACTATAGCGATATAAATCAAATATATCGATGCTCCAAGAGCATTAAGAATAAGGTTGGAGGTCCTAGAACATACAAATTTTATAGTGTCATCTACCAATATGTAGTTCAATCTAGAGATAGCTAGATTAGATAGGGTGACCATAAGAAAAACCATGGTGGGAATTAAAGGGTTCACATTCCAAAAGGTTGAGTCTTTCATAGTCTTAACTCTAATTAGAGTGTAATAGCTTGATGAGCAACCCATCTATGATCAAGACATTGAGACCCTAACAGAGGCTTATTTAGCAAAAGTCAAAGTAATAATAAGAGGAATGAAATAAAGAATTCACAATTTAGAGAAAGAAAAGGAGAACTTAGAGACCTAGAACATTTTATCAGTACTTAAGGCCATAATAAATATGTTTGAAGCATCCTTTTTTGATATGTTTGATTCTTTAAAATCAATAAAATTGAGCAAGGATGCATTAAGACAACAAATTGAGGTGGTTAAGGGACTGGTAACAAAGTGGTAGGATGTAGAGGCCAAAATAATAGATTGTATTAGCATATTAATTAGGAATAAGATTCCTAAGTTAAAAATGATAAGCCTAACACACCTAAATGCAATACTAGGGATCATGGTAGATAAGGTCCAAAGCTTGAGTGCTTGGTTACTATGCTTAGATAGGTTGATAAATTATGATGAAGAGTTGATTTCCAAAATTAAGTAGCTCTTTAGCACTATGTTGGCAAACCCTGAAAAAACTACAACCCTAGGAATCATTGATGATACATAGTATAAACATAGAGTCACATCAGTGATGAAACCTAATGTCAATCAAGTAGTGATAATAGTAGAATTTTGGGCATGATCTCCACTATTTAAAAAAAGATTGCAAAAGCTAGAACCATTAATGAAGCAACGGTGATAGATGACAGAGACTTTGAGGACTTAGCAAACCAAGAAGATGTCTCCCTCCTAAAGCTAGTTGTGGACTTGGATCTTATCAAAGATCAATATCAAAAGGATATGGAGCTTCTATAGGAGTAACAAGGGGACCCTTCGGCAATGGGCCCACCAATTAGTTAATATTCCTTTTTCTAAAACATTGTAATATTTGAAATAGGAATATTATTTTGTAAAGGCATATGATAGTATGTTAGAATATTTGACTTTAAGTCAGTCTAATGTATAAAATCAAATGTATTATATAAATTTATGAAGAAGAACATATGTCCTTATCATTTGTATTTTTGTTTCTTGTAACTGATTGATATACTACCTAATCTTTCTATAAAAGGCATGTGTTACCATTTTGTAAAGGGAGAGATTTTTGAGAAAAACTTGTATACTTAGAGAAATTAATACAATCAAGGAATTCTACAAAGATTGTCCAAATTTTATGTGTCAATTGTTAATATAGCATTTTCTTAATTGTTAGTTCTAAACCTTGAATTTGAATAGTTTCTTTGAATTCTAGATTTACATTCATGATACAGGGTTGCTAATTTGTGCTTATGCTAGATTAGTTGAAGGATCTTGATTTTTATTTGTTTCATTTGTTTTGTATTTATATGTGCTTATGATATTTGATTTTAGTAACAATTCTTTAAAGCAAAATCTAGTTCTTACTTGTATAATTCTATATTATCCTTAGAAATTTGCCTAGTATGTGGTGAGATATGAGCTTTTTCTATTTCGTATCATATATGGGTAAATTTAGCTTCAATTGTAATTAAAACATTTTCATGTATTTGAGTCAAGGATCATCAATCACTTGATTCCTTTCTACCTTACCCTTCCTTTTTTCTTCTTTTTTAACCAGATCAATATAGCTTAGATTTCATTATAAATATCCATTTAGATTAATCTATAGTTTAATTTTTTGATCATAATTCACTAGAATTAGAAAAGATAATTAAAATTTATGAAGAATTGGACTATTATGGCTCCCAACCATCAATTATTATAAATTTTGTGGAACATATAAACATTGCTTTGTCGCTATTTCACAACAAGTAACATTAAGTTACCACAACCTGCTACTCATGCTCTAAACTCCTAGAATTATAAAATGAGAAGTGTTTTTTTAACACTAAGAACCCCTATGATACATTCAGAGGTATCAATAGGAGAGCATTCTACTAGTGCTAGAAGGAGAGCCATCTATGTGAATAGGTTGAATCTTCATTGATCTTAGTCTATTTTGATCTAAGATTGATGTTATCTTTGTGATTTTGAGTAATCCTTTACTTATAAATGTAAATATCATTGGTATTTGTGGTATTTATCCTATCTATGTGCTTACTTAGACAAATATCATAATTCTTTGAGGTTTTGATGCTTGTTTTTTGTAAATTTAGCTTTAACTTTGAAAATCCATAGTATTTGAGGTTAGGACAACTTGTTTTGATTAAATATTGGTATATCTTTCATAAATTTGAGTTTATTTGATTGTATAATTATCAATATAGATCATAATTACATAGTTGGACACATCTTTGAGCTTGTTTACTCAAAGATTTACATCCTTTACTATTATTTACACAATCTTTGTAGAATGAGCTTAATGTGCAGGTTTAATCCTTATTCTACATAAATATTAACTTGATACATCATATTTCAAATATGATCTTCAATTTTCAAGCTATAATTGTCAAGCATTTGAACCAGATCACACTCAGAGACAAGGGAACCTTTGCTTAAACTTGAGGTTCAAATAAAGGCCAAGCATGATAAAGGTAGATGTAAGTTATCAAAATCTTTGCTAACTTCACCTCCTTAAGGTACCTTTGCCTTCAACCTTCATATTCAAATGGATCTTTTGAGAGACTCTTAAATCAACATACCAAGTGTGGTACATTATCTCCCATGTAACCCTAAAAAGTATTTGCCTATATTTAGTCCAAATGGTATGGTGACTATTGAAAAACATATCAAGTCTTTTAAATCTACCTTAAGGTTGCTAAATGTTGTGTATGAAGATGTAGCTTGTAGGTTATTCCACTTTGATTTTAAGGATGTTGCTTATGAATGGTTTTTGAATTTGCCTAAAAATTATATTACTAGTTGGGATGAGTTTACTAATGTTTTCATACACTAGTTTGGTAAGATTGTTTGTCCATATGTCATTTACCACCAGCTAACCACCATTAGAAGGGATGAGAGCAAGCACATAAGGTATTTTAATGGTAGATTTTAGAAAATGTATAGAAGGACCATAGAACCTTAGAAACATGATGATTTTTTATCTTTATAAATTTAGAAATATGTAGTGGATCCCGTGACTTATGTATTCTTGAAAAGATATATTTGATTTATAACTTCATTAGCTAAGGCTTATTTTGAATCAGTGATCACCAATGATGAAATGCAGCCCAAAGGGAAAATGGCCTAGTCAGTCCCAAATATTAACCCACATATGTCTATTCTAAACATCTTCCCCAATAACAACTAGAATATTCTAGCCTTGAACCAACTCCCAAATGTAAGTCAATTGCCCTTGAGTCATGCTACTCCCAATTAGAAATTATATTCTTGATTCATCTTGCTAATGGATTCAATGCAAATGATTAAATATATTTAGTACCAACTTTTGGTACTAAAAATAACCAAGTGCATAATTATGAAATCCTTAATAATGAGAATGATTCTATCTTGAAAATGGTCCAAAAATTAAGCACTAATTTGCTTCAATTACAAAAACAAGTGGGAAATATTGGAGAAAACTCTAGTAAGATCTCATTTCAAATATTTAATAGGAGAAATAATAGGTTTTAGAATGATAGTTTCTATAATAACAAGGTTAATGAACCATCTTTTAATAATAAGAGTATGGACATTAATCTCACTGACATTGCTTTGCTTGATGATTGTAGAGTGCATTATATAACCAATCATGGTGAGATTGATTGTATAAAGTTTTGAAAATATTTTGAATCTTTCCAAGAGGATTTGGATACATTTAAAGTGGTCCCTAATAAGGATAGTGGTACAAGTACCCCAATATCCAAATCATCTGATCAAGACTTTATGGTGGAGATTTTTGATTTCCCCTTTCAAAAGGAGAATGAACCTGATGAGATCCCTAAGGAGATCCAAGCCTTCCAATAATTTTTAAATAATAATTATACCTTGAGGAGTAGACAGTAGATGTAGCCTTTGACTACCTGAATGCCTCCAAATAACTTTGGAACTCCTCTTGACACTTCTTCAAATAATATCCTAAAGCCACCCAAAGGGAGTACCTTTAAACCTACTATTGATATTCCTATTTCTTCTAATAAAATTGGATATAATATTTTTGAAGACATAAAGAAGATAAAGGCTAATATCACCTTGAATGAACTAATGTAGATTATAGAACAAAGGGACCTCTTACCAGAATCATTGTCAAAGAAGTCCAACAAACCACCCAAGGTTGACCATGTTAATGTGACTATGCACAAATCTAAGGAAAATTTTCATCCATTCATGCTCACTATTAGGATGCTTGGTAAGAATTTACATAATTATTTGTTAGATTCTAGAGCATCCACCAATATCTTACCTATAGGTATATGCAAATAACTTGGCTTAGCACTAATTAAGTTTGATAGGGTTGTCAGCCAATTATACAAATCTAGAGTCAAGGTAATTGGAGAGATTTTAAATGTTCATATGGAATTAGCTTCTAAGGATAGATTGAATCAATTTTTCGATATTAAAGCTATTGATATTCTTGATGTTTATGGGATATTGTTAAGCAAAGAATGGAACAAGGCTTTGAATGGATATATGTTGACAATTTCTCACATTTGTGGTTTCCTTGAAAGGGAGTGCCAAATCAAATCATGGTTGACAGAGAGCCAATGATCAAGCACATGATCACTAAGTATAATTCAATCAATGAAAGGGTTAACATAATTGACTCAAATTTAGGATTTCTAACCCTAGAGTTTGTAAAGGTGTGTGATCATTAAATTACTCATGTTGTTCTTGGATTATAGAAATTACATTTTGGTGGAGCTAGGTGTGAGGTGTAAGGTTGGATCTAGTGTTGTTGTTGTCCTAACTAATCCTACTAATAAAAAATTCCATGCTTGATATAGACTCCAACTCCCTTAAACTAATAATATTGTTGAATATGAGGCCCTTATCTTAGGCTTGCAATTTGCTATAAAGAATAAGGTCAAATAACTCCTACTCTATAGGGACTCAAAACTAATGGTCAGCCAAGTGAGAAGTAAATATAAATGCAATATCTCATACCTTGTGATGTATAAGTTTAGGGTTTGAGATCTCATTGAGTCTTTTTATGATTTTAGTATTATCTCCATCCTAAAAGAATAGAACCAAGCCATTGATGAGTTGGCATCTACTGCAACCAACCTCATCCCCAACCAAGACTCACCTAACTTCAGCATTGAGTTGATACCTTATCCTTTAGTACCTTATAATGTTAATATTTTTTAGGTATTTAGTGATGATCATCAAATATTGGATTTCATGACTAATTCTAGAGAATTTGATGCTTAGATCATTGATGAGACTGATGAAAATTCACTTGGGGAGGATAAATTTGATGGTAAGGTCATTCAATTAAATGGCAATAAAATCCTTAAGGGCATGATTACCTTAGAATGGCTATTTGATCAAGACAAACTAGCTAAGGTTCTCAAGATTCCCAAAGTAAGTGAGGACTACAATGCAATGGATCTTGGCCCCCAAGATCAACCCCAGCTAGTGAACATAGGGAAGACCTACACTAATATTGAGACTAAGAAGGCCAAAGAGTTGCTTACCAGGTATAAAGATGTTACAGGTTGCTCTGATGATGACTTAAATATATTTCATCCAAGGGTCATCACCCATACTATACCCCTTAAATAAAGTTTCAAGCCCTTCAAGAAAATGTAGAGACCTATGAAGCTTGTCCTACAACTAATGATCTTTAAAGAGGTCAAGATATTGCTAGATGATTGAATTGTGTTTCCCATCAGGAATTCTACTTGGGTGGACAATTTAGTTCCATTCAAGAAGAATAATGGTGATATTAGGTTATGCATTTATTTTTGAAATTTAAATAAATCATCTAAAAAGGATAACTATCCTCTCCATTCTCTTGACTAGGTAATTCAATTTTTTAAGTTTCAACCATTATTTCTTTTCTTTATGGATTTTTAGGTTACAATAAGGTGTTGGTTGACATGGAAGCAAGGATGAAAATAGCCTTCACAACCAAGAGGGTAACCTTCACCTAAAATAGAATGTCCTTTGGGCTAATAAATGTAGCAGATACTTTTCAACGGGCCATGGACCATGCCTTACAAGTTTTAATAGGTAATTACATATATATGTGTGTGTGTGTGTGTGTGTGTGTGTGTGTGTGTGTGTGTGTGTGTGTGTGTGTGTGTGTGTGTGTGTGTGTGTGTGTGTGTGTGTGTGTGTGTGTGTGTGTGTGTGTGTATCAATGGTTTAATAGTTTTTCTTAAAATAGGAAGATCACTTTATGCACTTATAACATGTTTTTGAGAGATGAAAAGGTATGGAATCTCCTTAAACCCCAAGAAAATTTTATTTCATGTTACTAAAGGAAAATCTTTGGGTCATGTCATAACTAAAGATGGGACCTCTATAGATCCTGAAAGAGTAGAATCCATATCTAAAATAGAGACTATAAGTAGTAGAAAAGAGCTAAATTCATTCTTTGGTAAGATGAGTTTTGTAAGAAATTTCATTTCTAGCTTTGTAGATATTTTCAAGCCATTAAATGACCTGAAGAAGGATGCCAAGATTCTGTGAATGAATAATCTAGGAAGGCATTCAATGATATCAAGGAAGCCATTAGCCAAGATCCAATCTTGATAAGTCCTGACTTTTCAAAGGACATTTATCTCTATTTTTTTGCATATGACCATAGTATGGCTAAAGTTTTAACTCAAAAAGTTTATGGATGTGGTCACCCAATATCTTTTATGATTACTAACTTCAAAAACGTTAAATTAAACTATTTATTGATTGATAAAAAAGCATATGCATTAGTTAAAGTAGTGAATAAATTTACGCACTGTATCCTTAGGAATAAGGTGCATGTTATTATACCTGATCCTACCACCAAACTTAATCTAAGATAGAATGATTTGGGAGAATGCAGAGGTAAATGGTTGTCATTTTTGCAAGAATATGACATAGAAATGAAAATGGCAAAACTAGTAAGGTGCCTAGGCTTGATCCAAATGATTTTTAATACCATCCCTAAGCTAAGTATAATGTAATTGGATTAGAAAAAATTTTAATATAGTGAGTGGTATGATTCCATAATTCATTTACTAATCAATGGTACCTATCTTATAGGAGTGATAAAAGAGCAAAAAAGAACACTGAGGCTCAAGGCAACCCATTATTTGATCAAGGATGGGGTCTTATAAAGGAATAAATTTGAATGAGTCTACCTAAGGTGTGTCTCAAAATAAGAAGTTACCAAAATCATTAGCACCTTCCATGAAAATTTTTGCAATGGACACTCATCATGGAAGACCACAAACCACAAGATCTTAGGAGTTGGCTACTATTGGCCAACTATTTTCAAGGATGCTCAAAATAATGAGAGGTAATGTCACTCTTGATAAATGTTTAGCACCAAGGATCCTAAGGTAGTAATGAATTTATACCTAGTTATGGTTGACAAACCATTTGTTCAATGGGTGTTAGACTTTGTGGGGGTGATTAACCCTATTTCATTTGAAGGTCATAAATTCATCCTAACTACCACAGATTATTACACAAGGTGGGATAATTTTGTAGCCACCAAACAATGTAGGATGGAGGAAGTGATAAATTTCATGGAAGAGAACATTTGTACTAGATTTGGAACTCCAACATCTCTAGTGTGTGATAATGGTTTTGCATATACATCCACATAGATGACTGAATGGGCATATGATAATGACATTTATTTGAAGTTTTCATCTAATCATTAACCCAAAGGAAATGGATTCTATAAATCTACTAATAAGAACTTAATGAAGGCAATCAATAATTCTATTGTAGATAAACCTAGGACTTGGTACAAGTTTATCAAGTATGCATTATGGGTGAATAGGATCAGGATCAAGCAAGCCTTAAAGGAATCACCATTTCTATTGGTGTATGTCTAAGAACCAATCTTTCTTATCACTCTCAAGTTTACCATGAGCAAAATCATTCAATAATATATAGAAGAGGGATAAGATCATTCAAATTAAAGATTGCTAGATATCATTCAGATGGAAGATTCAAGGGAGAAAGTCTATATTTATTTTAGTGGACATCATACCAAAGTAAAGAGATGGTTTGATAAAAAATCAAAGATTAAGGTGTTTAGACAAGGGGACCTGGTTTTCCTTTGGGATAAATCATCTGAGCCTAAGGGAAACCATGGTAAATTCACACCCTTGTGGATCGACCCATATCATATTGTAGACACATTGAGAAAAAATACCTTCAAACTTAAGGATCGATAAGGAGTAGAGTTAACATTACCCACCAATGGGTAGTACCTCAAGCATTACTTCTCTACTGCTCCTCCTAAGGTCTTTATGGATTAAATTATAAGATTATTAGACTTAATGTAGGTAAGATAGTTTCTTTAACATTTTTCCTTCTTATTCCTAATTTGTATATAAGCATGTATATATTTATTTTCTTTCCTTTTGTTTCCTACTTTACTTTTATGTGTTTGTTTCTTGGTTATTGGTTTTTTGTTTCTTGGTTATTGGTTATTTGTTTACAATAAGTCCTTTTGGACAACCTTGAGCTCAAAATCCTAAAAATTAGGAGTGTGGGAATGAACCTAATATATGTGTTGACTATGGATCTAAAAAATGAGCCTAATGTTGTAATTTAAAGAATTTGGTAAAGATTGATGGATAAGCTAATTATTTTCATGAGAAATTGAATATTTTATTGAACTAAATTTGGTTTTAAGAAAATTTTCACTCGTAAGATGAAATCTTAAATTTTTGAAGCATAGTCATGCTTGCACTTAACAAAATCCTTACTTAGGATAATGGTTCTAGCCATAGGTGATTTTCTAAGGATCAAACACTTGAAAAAATCCTAAAAATTGGATACCCTAGTTCCCAACCATGTTGAAATCATAAAATTTCTAACAAATACAAAAAATGAGAATGTAATGCAAAATTAAAAGCTTTTCAAGCATGGGTGGTTCTGGTAATCTCCACCAGGGCTATATATTCTCATATGATAGTGGAGAAAGGACATGAATGGATCTAAAGGAATATTTTTTGGTGATATGGATGCCTAAATAGTAGTAGAGCAATGCCCAAGTCTTCCTTGAACTAGAAGCATGGTTCTTAATGAAAATCTAAGCATGTTCCAAGTTAGTGTTAATGATTAAAGACCTAAAACTTAGAAGTTGTCTTTTGAATCCCATGGAAAATAGTAAGTGGAATCAAAGAACACACATAGCTTGGCTATGTCTTAATTTTTGACCCCAATTCTACAAGTTCAGGTTTTGTTTCAACCCTAAACTAATCTAGATATAACACTAATAAAATGGAGTGGATGACTTAGTTGTTTGTCTAAATTGGAATCTATAGGTTCTAACATATTGTTATGTTTCTCATGAATGCCACCCTTTATTGAGCTCAATATACCCCCATTTTTAGAAAAATAGGACCCTCGAGATGTTTTGAAGCTTAACCCTACAAACATGGCCTATTCTGGAACATTATTTAGAATTTGAAGATCATCCACTTTGACAATATTTTCTTTCTGAGTTATGTTTTGTTTTAAGTTTACCTAACATTGATAATAGTTGGTCTTCATGTCTTTAAGTTGTATGTTTCATATACCCCTTGCTAATAGATATGTGTTATAAAAAACTAGGCATAAACCCTTAGTTCAATTCAAATTTGGTGGGAGCATTTGGTAGGAATAGTTTAAATATGTTTTGGACTTAAGCCTAATTTTTATGTTAGGGCTTGGTCATATTTTTCAACACGACCAAACTTTATCTTTAAAATTATTCTTGGTCCACTTTTATTTTCCCATTTATTTCTTTTTATTTCTAACTGAGTCTAATTTTATGCCAACTTGGTCCCTTTGTCAACATCTTAGCCAAAAAATTTAGTACTAAGGCCCCATCATCTTTATTATCATAAACAAGACCTTAGTCTAAAAAATTTAGCCTGTGTTTACATTTAGTCCTGAGTTATAACTTAGTTTACTTTCATATTTATAGATCCAAAGTCCCATGTTTCATTGTAGGGCATGATCCAATAGAAAGAAAAAGGCCCAAGTCTTAACTTAAAAAACATGAAACTCACAAGATCTAAATATCCACACTTCCTCACGACCTTTCTATTGAATGACGTGAAGAAATCTTAATAAAACTAAGCACTTAATCCTTAATACAAAACATATTTGAGCACTTGAATCATGATCAATGGGTCTCACTTTATTGTAGATTGAATATCAGATATAACAAAGACATCATTAAAAAATCAAAAGCCCAAAAGCTCTATAAAGTTACCACATGGCACTCCCATGTTAAAAGATTAAAAGTAAAGGGGCCCACATGATATAAGGGAAAAATCAAGATTAAGCTCCTAGATCATGATTGGATGGCTCTCACTTTGTCATGATTCTTGATCTAATGGAGTAGATTGATTCTAAGATTCTGGTAGGTCGTGTGGAGGTGTCAAGTGATAATCTTGCATTAGGAAACAAGAATTTAAGGAGCTTAAATTTAACATTTGTATGACAATAATTTGACACCCATGAGGATGTATTTGACGTCCATGTGACCACCAAATCTAATCCCATCAAAACTAAGAACTTCATGAGCCTAAATTTGACATTTTTATGACCATCATTTTATGTTCGCAAGGATGTATTTAATGTCTATGAGACCTTAAAATTTAAGATAATGAATTACTTTGTTCAATACCAAGATAGACTCCAAAATGCTTCTAAAATGCCTATAAGTTACTTTTCAAATGACTAGAAATCTTTGAAGGATGCTAAAATGCTTGAAATCTTTTAAATACAAATATTGAAATAGTCTCATAGTCTAAATATATGCAAAAAAGAACTTAGTCTAAGTCTATATTTTAAGGACCCTATTGCATTTGTTTGAATGTTGTGAACCTTAGGTTAGAGACTAATACTAAATATTATTTTAAAAAGGGTCTTTGCAACATAAAACTTGTCCCAAATGCTTTTAACCAAAGTGTTTTATTGTGATTATTAATACAATAAATTTGTATGTCAGAATTTGGTTTTTCATCCTTATATCATTTTGACCCTTTGGGACATGTTATAAGAAGCTTGACATAAATATTTTAACCCAAAGTATGTTTTGTGTTTATTAAATACAATGTAGACTTTGGCCTAAAATATTTAGCCATGACCCCTTTGTATAAATTTAAAAAACTTAGGTTTAAACACTTTATCCTAAGACTTCATTTCATGGTAAGCCCCCACCTAAGTCCTTTGATTTAAAACTTAGCATAAAATGTTTTAACCTAAATCTATTTATGTTCATTAATATGAAATAGACTTAGGTGAAAGCATTTTAGCCTAGGTTATTTTTATGTTTATGCACTGACTTAAAGCTTGTGCACCTTTACAAATCCTATGGCTCGTGTTTCATCATGGGAAGATGATCTAATGGCATGAGGATGACAATGAATTTTTAATAGAACTATGAAAACCCATGAGCTCAACACATGGGGAATGCATGTTTGAAGTGTGACTGAGAAGGATACCAGAGCTTAGAAGGCCCATAGAGGTTCCAAGTGGCATGACCACATGGCTCAATCTTTAAAAGGACTAACTATAAGAAAGGGCCCAAATCACAATCAGTGGCCCATGCTAATCCTTTGATCTTAATCCAATGATGTGAAATAAAAAGGCATTTTTAAATGCCAATAACTAGTGCTTCATAAGGCATTTATGAAAATTTTGGTGAAAGGTTCTAGATTGATTCCACATAATCACCATGCAAGTAGAAAATGATAAAATAAAATATCTTATGTGCCTATGAATGCAAATATATAAAGGTAAAGGTCCAAATCAAATATGAAGCACATATGAACCAAATTCAAAATGAGCTACCATTATTAAAGCTTTGAAGCCCTAAACTTAACCAAATTGATTATAGAGAATTTAGAGAAGATTATTTGCATTTTGAGCACAAAAGAGTTAGCAAAGAGACCATTTTCAATCCAATTATGAAAAATTTGCAAGTTCAAATCCATAGCATCTCACAGACAATAGTTGAGAGAAGAGATAGAGTTATATGTATCTATTAATAACGAAAGAAGGGTTTTAAAAGATAATAAGCTAGATGTCATGGCCCTAAACAATGGTAATAATAATTGGTCTAAGCCCTTTTAGACCATAGAGGAGATGAATCCCATCACCAAAGAATAGAAAAGGATTGCCATAGTTAATAGGAGATACTATGACTTGGTCATAGTTATAATGGTCGGCCTCCACCATGCTACTGCCAAACTATAGTTACTTCATTGCGTTGACATCCTTACTCCAATTTTTATTGACTATAGAATTTATAATGATTAGATTATACATGAAGGAATCTCTAAGAGAGTTAATTTCATTTCCCAACTAGCCTTTGATAAGTACTAAAATATCCCAAAAACCCATTTGGACCTACCCATAATCAAGGATAGACTAGTGAGAATGACCAAGATACCATCCTTAGGCCATGGTTACTCTAAGGGAACCATGTTTTCTATGACTTTGAGGGAAGAATCCCAATTCTCAAGTTCAAAGAGGGAATTAGGATAATCATGACCCTATTAAACAAAATATCTAGATCCCCTATAACTACATATGCCAATAAGAGCTGGGTTTCTTATGTCTACTTTATGGTAGAGAAAGAGCTTGGTTTTCCAATATGGGATATGATTAGTTTCTTCTTGGGGAAATAATTTACTGCCATCAAGAGGAAGACAAGTAAATATTTATTCATGATGTCTTATCTATTAGATGCCCTGCTAGCTTCCCCCAACATCCCCAACATCAAAAACTAGTCTCTTGAGGGCAAAACCACAATTTTCCACCACTACTCAAAGTTACACATCTTCAAGTCTAGACACCACATGCAATTCATCTATGATTGTGTCTATCTTAAATTGGTGGAATACATCATAGGGATTACAATGCCCAAAAATCCCCCTTTGATTAAGAAATATGTGGAGCTGATGGGAGATATCTGGTTTTACCCAAATTGCATTTTTATCAGGATCAAGGGAATTTTTACCTAGCCATACAAGTTACCTATCTATGTTCCTCCCAAGCTAGCAAAATAGGAAACTACATCCTAAATCCTTCATGGTATTATTGGGGTTATCAAATATAAAGGAAATGACTCCTACATTCCTTTACTTTGACAATTGGAAGATTGGTTCTACAAGATTAAAATTAGGTGGACACCATGTCCAAGCATAGGGACTCTTTTGTGTTTCAATTAGATGATCTTAGGTAGTGGGATCTGTTTCTATCGCTAATTCGCTTTCTACATTCAAAATATGAATAAAGAAACTAAAGAAATGGACAAGGCTAGAAGTACCTGGATAAAGATTGTGCACCGTAATCTAGACATTTGTGGGCACCCCTCTTTGGCTGTGGAGGAATGACACCTGCAAGGAAAATGAAACTTGGACAAAAAAGTGTTAGATAGGTATATGGTGGGTTTCCAGGCAAAAGCCTGTTCCTAGAAGTATGAGAACTTCCTTAAGGGAGGTCAACCCACTATTTGATAAAGATAAGTCTGATAAAAAGATAGAATGCTAAAAAAGACTGAAATGATAGCAAACTAAAAGAGAAAAGGTAGCAAAGGCTTACCTGGAAGAAGTTGTCAAATTGGTTGCAGTCACCGGCGTCGGTGGTCTTACCGGCGTCGGTTGTCGGGTCTGTCGACGTCGGTTAGTCTGTCGACGTTGGTGGGGGTAATGACTGGCGTCGGTCGGGGCAATGGCCTCTAGACGGGTCTGGGCAGGTTCTGGTATGTGGATGGTCTGGGCTTGGTCCAGGTTTGTTTGAGAGGTCTGTGGACGAGTCTGAATCTGGTCTTAGGATGGTCTTAGGTAGTTAGAGGGTCTGTGCTGGGATGCAAAGGAGTCAAATGAGTAGAAGGGTAGAGGAGGCCAATTAGGGAGATAGGAATCTGGGTCTGCCTGGTCTGGGTAAGCAATTTGGTCTTGGGGGAGAAGTGCTGAATCTAGTTTAGAAATGACTAGAAAGCATAAAGAAAACAAATAGAGTACTTACCTGTGCCCTGCTGAAGAAGGTGTTGATCTTGTGTGCCTGTTGCTGATGTTGCCATATGTGAAGCCCTGTTGCTGATGGAGAATCCCTATTGTTCACTTGCAGAAGCTTGTTGTGTACCTGAGGGAGATAGTCAAATTGATTGGCAGAGAGGTCAAGTGAAGGGACAGATACAAGGGTCTGATGCCAAGATTCAAAAGTCAGGATCCAGAGCTAGAGACGCAGAGAACCAAGAGGAGGAGATAACGGTGTAGAAGTCATTATGAAAGGTGTCGACATCAGATATGTCACCGACGTCAGTCAATAGTTGACCGACGTCGGTGGCTAAAAGGCCGAAGAAAGGCTAAAAATAGCCTTTCATCCGTTTCCCAACCACTGGGTCAAGCGAGTGTGAGGATGAAACGGTCGACGGGGGTTAAAAGAGCGAGAGGAGAGGTTGGAATGGGAGACTTAGGGATTAAATGGCCATGTGGAGAATAGGAGGAATCTAAGGAGGGTATCCTAGGGTGGTGAGGTGGCAAGGAGAGAGAAAAGAGACTTATTTAATTAAAAATAGTTGATTATTTCCAATTAATAAGACTTAGGCTAGGAATGGGTTAGGCGAAGTGGCAAGGGACAAAGGGGAGAGAGGATGACCAAGGGTTAGACACTTTTTAGGTGTCTACATTTGCCCCTTTTTGTCTTGTTGGTTGTTCTGAATGAACTGCAAGACAAAAATAGGAGGTAGTTGCCCTAGGTGTGGGATGATGTGGATCGCCCCGAGGTATGGATGAGGTATTCCCCCTCAAAGTAGGAGTTGAGGGAAGGGAACCTGATGTCAGGTGCTAATTTGACAAAAGGTGGATGAGAAGAAGGAAGAGTGAGTGAAAATGCCATAAAAGTCATGATTGCATGTATACCACGTCACGGGATAGGTAGGTCAAATGGTCGCAGTCAAAAGGTCGAGGAGTGTCAAAATTGAAGTAACCGAGCCCCAGCATTTAGTCGTCTGCTGATTGGGTCACTCAATCTAAGCTGAAGCTCCAAATGGTCATCGTGTTCCAGGTATCCTAGGCTCAGGAAGTGCTCCTAGAAACACAAAAATGCCACAAGTAGTAGGGATCAACTATCTTGCAATCCTATACTTGCGAAGGGTCAAAATAGTCTACGGACAATTCTGATAACCAGCTGTGAGGTAGCACACATGCAAAAACAACCAAGGCAACATTGGCTTGGAAGTAGTCGAAGGTCAAAGGAGATACGCATGATCTCCAATGGTCATTGGTCAAGGGGATGGATGGACGAAAGGATGTGGCCGAGCTAACCTCAGAAAACGTCATGTGATCTGAGTGCTGCCTACATAGCCCTTGTGTGAAGGGCCTCAGGCCAATGTAGTTCTCCCTAAAAGGGAGGAATGGTCAAAGAAAATGATTGGTCTTGGTCAAAGAAAATGATTGGTCTTGGTCAAAGAAAATGATTGGTCTTGGTCAAAGTTGATGGAGTTGGTCGTGATCAAAGTCACAGAAGAGAAGGTTTGTCTATCAAGGAGATGAACAAATGGGGGTGGTCGAGCTAACCTCAGAGGATGTGTTATTTGAGTGCTGCCTACATAGCCCTAGTCATAGGGCCTCAGACCAATGTAGTTCAGATGAATTGAGAAGATTGGTCGATGATTGGAAGTGGTCAAGTGTCGAAATGATGAGGGTAAGATGAGGATAAGATGATGCTACAGATGGTGTATTCTGTAGAATTGGTCGAGAGTCTTTCATCCCTAGCAAGTTTCCATAGTCGTGATGGATGTATGCTAAAAATGAATGGAGGTCTATTTATGCTTCAACAAGTATTGGTTTATGATTAACATAAATTGGGTCTGGTCGATAGTTTCCATGTGTACTGGTGTCCATAGAAACTATGTGAAATGGATGAGGATGATGTCTGATGCCATGAGGATGAAAAATAGCTTGGTTTGAGTTGAGTCGACAATTGATGTGGTTAAATGTGACCAAAGTGTAGAGAAAAGGTGAAAGGTGAATCACTCTTTCATTGACAAGGACCAAAAAGGGAGCATAGATAGGCGTTATTAGAACAAAAGCCCCATTCATGCATTACGTCGTTGACCAGTGTTGTGTTAGAGTGGTAATCGAATCACTTTGACATTAAAGTGAGCTCGAAGTCCCTTGAGCAGGTAATAGGAGGAGGATAGGGTAACCCAATTTAAGAGCAGGAATAACCTTGCCCCTTTTTATAGGAGACCCTGAGACAACTAAAAGCCAAGTCCATGACTCATTTTTTTTTTTTTGGTGTAGACTGATCGATGCGGGAAGTCTACATAGAGATGTTGTTTGCTTGGTGGCCATGTTGTGAAGGTGATCAATGTGAGAAGCTTCAAAAATAGGTGTTGTCTGTAGCAATAATTAGTCATAGCCATCCTTCGAGGGAGTGGTCTATATTTTGCTTTAAATGTTTGATAAGTTGGCCTAGCTGTCCTTCAAGGGATCAGTCTAGTGAAAATTTATGACCTGGTATAATATGTATTTGAAATAATTGTTGACTGAAGTTTAGCCATGGACGAGCCTGTAGAGGTTTAAGGGTTCCCCTTTTATAAGGACAAAGCAAAACTGCTTGACAAAAAAGGGTGACAAGTATTGGGAAGTAGGGTTGAAAGGAATAGGAATGACAATGACAGGTGGTTGCTCAAGGGACGAGCTCAAGTAAAATGTCAAGTGATGAATACCTGACTAACATAAGAATGGTCATGGATGCAAGGCAAAAAGGGGGGCTCAAGGTCTGATAAATCCCTAGGCCATGCTAGTGCGTTAAGGTCTGAGTCAATTAAAAGCAAATTTGCCCCATTTTTCTCTTTCCAGATTGGTCAGGTGTTGATTGATGGATGTGAAGTTGGTTGACATTATCGTTGATTGGTCGAGACTGGTTGAATATTTTAGATAAAAAAGATTGGTTGAATGATATTTGATTGTTGATTGGTCGAGACTTAGTTGAAGTGTGGTCAAATGTTTGGTCAAAGTTTGTCAAAGGTTTGGTCGAAGGTTTGATTGAATGTTTGATCAAAGTTAGGATAAGGTTGGATTCCCCCAGTCGCTTAGGGAGAATGTTGGATAGATTGGTCAAGGTTGACTGAGGCTTGGTGATTAAATGGACTGTGTTAATGTCAAATAATGGGGTCAAAGGTGACAAAGGGACCATAATCTATCGTGGAGATCTCAATTTAGGTGATGAGGTTGGAGAGGCATGGGTCGGTGTTGATGTTTTGTCGAAGAGGTGGTTAAGAGGGTCCTTGGTGAGAAGGAAATCATTTCTCCATTGTTGATGAATGACAGCTTTGAGAGCACAACAATGCTCAGTGTCATGTCCCAGAGTGTGATGATAGTTGCAAAATTTAGAGTTGTCGAACCAAGAGGGTCTTGATCCAAGAGTCGATGAGAGAGGCGGTGTTGAGGGTTTATTGATAACGTGATCGAGCAGAGAGGTGTCATTCACCAAACATTGGTGAATGGCAACCTTGAGGGCACAACAATGCTCTGTGTCATTTCTAGGTGTGCGATGATATGCGCAAATGCAAGTGTCGTCGAACTAGGGTGGTTTTGGTCTGAGAGATTGATATGGTCTGAGAGGCGGGAGATCGAGGTGAGAAGATTGCAACAATTGCCGTAAAAGTAAGGTATAAGAACCTGCTAATGGGTCTAGATGTCTTATTGCAGTAGGGGTTGATGACTTTGGTTTAAGAGGCATAAGAGGCGTTGGTCGATGGTTTGAGGGAGATATATGTCTGATGGGTTGAGGGAGTAATGGAGGCGATGTGCCTCTATGAAGGATGGGAGTAGGTAGTACTCCTATTAAAGTGGATGGATGCAGGCCCAAGATTGAAGGCAATGATGAAGGTGGGGGAGAAATTCTCCGATGTGGTCTAGTGGCTTTCGTTAGTTTGGGTCGAGGGCCACTATTGTGTGAGGCAAGGTTAGATGTGGGTTTGGGTTTGGATGTGGACGAAGGTGAGTGAGATGTAACAATCTCAGGCAAAGGGCAAGAGGAAACCGTGACTGGGTCTTCCTCAGTTGAAATGGGTAAAGAGACTGGTTCTTCTCTTGGTGGAGAAGAAATAGGAGAGTGTGGCTCCTCCAGATGGCAGGAGGCAGGGATGATTGTGCCTTCTGCTTGTGCTTGAGGAGTATGCAAGGTATGGTCATTGGATGAAGGTGGGGCTAATGGCGCAGGTGTGGTCAAGGCATCCTCCAATACAAGAGAAATAGATGGAGGACTAATAGGAGAAGAGGGTTCTTCATCCTGTGATAGACGAATAGGAGAAGACTCTTCTACTTGTGAAAGAGATTGGTCAGAGACAAGAGGTAAGATAGTGTTAATCATGTGAATGTCATGGTCATGAGAATCATTGGTCAAAGTCTGGACATTGTTTTGAGTAGGCGGATGATTTGGAAAAGGGTGTTTGAAGATGTCGATATGTTGATTGGGTGGGGTGTTCGGGTTATCTAAAATAAGATCCCCCTGGTTGATCATGTCTTGGATGATGTTTTTGAAAGTTCAGCAGTTGTCAATGTCATGGCCTTGGACGCGGTGAAAGTGGCAGAAGTCGGCCTCTATATACCATATAGGGAGGGATTTAGAGGGGTCAAATTGAGGTGGTTGGATTGTAGGGAGATTGAAGACCCCTTGCTTGAGAATTTTTTCCAAAATAGAAGCATATGGTTCTCCAAGTGGAGTGTAAGAACGCTGGATATATCATTGTTGGAATTGTTTGGTAATGCTGGAAGATGTCGAAGGTTGGGAATAATTTGTTGTTGTTGAGGATGGTGATCTAATGACCATAGTGTTGGCTACTCCTTTGGACTTGGAGTTGGCAGAAGAAGAGGGTCTGGAAGAAGAATGGTCAGTATATTTTGCGTTGGTATTACGCAATTTGACCTTATCTTCTTCAAGGGCGCAGAGTTCAAGCTTTCTAGCCATGATGAAAGCTTCGTCAAAAGTGCGGAATGTCTGAATCCGCAAGGTAGAAGAGATGTGGTTGGCACATGCTCGAGAAAAGAGCTCAATGAGCTCGGGTTGAGGTAAGGAGAAAGAGATCTGGTTAATCAAGCCTCTCCAATGAGTGACAAAATTGACTACAGATTCGTCATCAAATTGCCTGATGGAGTAAAGGTCTGTGATAGAGACTTGTTTAGTAATGTTAATAGAGAAATGGTCAAGAAATAATTGGGCAAGTTGGATGAATGAAAAGATAAAATGTCTGACAAGAGAGCTATACCAGTCAAGGGCAGGGCCAGAAAGTGACATAGGAAACGTGCATAATAATAACGCATCATCGTGGGCAATAAGGTAACAGGCATGTCTAAATGCCTGTAGATGTTGTTGTGGGTCTTCCTTACTCTGAAAGTGAGTGAATTTAGGAAGCTCCCAATGGTTGGGGTATGGTTAGATAGGGACAGAAGGATGGATGGGCTCGTTGCAAATCTGGTCATAAGACAGGACATTGCTTGAGCCAGAAATGGAGGCTTCGAGACTGGACATTTTATCCATCAGCATTTTAATGAGATCTACTGACGGATTGGCGGGTTGAGTGCCCCCTAGGTTGTAAGGTGCTTAGAAGAGGTTAGAAGAGGTGTGCGATGTAGTCAGTTGTACAACGTACGGATGACTAGTCACAAGGGCAGAAATGGATGCTAAGGGTGGTTGGGTCATGGAGGTAGAAGGCAAAAGATGACTAGGTACCGCCAAAGGTGGTTGCGTGGCAGCACTGACAAAGGGTGAGGTAGGCACTCCTGTATTTGTGGGTGCAAAAGTGTAAGGGGCCGAGACAATCAAGTTCTGATATGATGTAGAACTTGGTTGAATTGGGTATGGTTGAGGGGGCAATGAAACCTCAGTGGAGGTTGGTGTAAAAATGGATGGGGAGGCCAAACTTTGCGTATTGGCCATGGTCAGGTTAATGGTTGATGTGAAAGGCTGAGTCATAAAGGGCTGGGTGGCGAATGGTGTCGATGTCATCACCACGTCACCCGAGAGATAGTTTGGGTTTCTCGCGAGATAGTTATGGAGGGCTACGCTGTTGAGGTCCAAGAATCGTGCGAAGTCTTGGTCCCCTTCAGGAATGATGAGAGTCGGGGTCAGAGTTGGGGTCGGTCTTGTAGGAGTTATTTCAGTCTCCGAGTGAAACTCCATGATAGGACTGGTTAGGGACAAGAGAGTGGTCAAGAAGAGGGTCAGGTTGCAGAAACTGTGTTCTTGCAGTCTCAGGAAACTAGAATGAATGTTTAAATAGTCAGAAAGTTGGATTTTAAGCTTACTATTTTTTGAAAAAAGAAAATGGACAGAGACCGATGTCGGTATAAAAACCGATGTCGGTTAGGAAGACTGCTGATGTCGGTCAGATGACCGATGTCGGTACAGAAAAGTTGCCGACGTCGGTTATAGAACCGATGTCGATTACTATGTTTTCCAGAAACTCAGAAACAAAGTTTTTGGAAATGAAGAAAATGTCCTTACCAGCTCAAAAAAGACAGATAAAAATAGAAAAGATGAGAGATAGACAGGCCTAAGCATTAAATCCTAAGAATTAATTTTAGAAACCTATGGCTTATGCCTTAGATGAATGTTTGGGGAGGTTGGATATAGAATGGGTCCTAGAAGAAGATGGTCTAAAGATGGTTTCAGGTGTGTTAAGGTGCTCAAAAGTCTGTATTAGGTCTGGTACGTGGCCTGGTGCTAAGGAGCAAGCTCCCCTCACTTCACGATTCTAGTGGTTAGCTGGTCTCGCTTAGCCAAGATATACCTCGCCTAGAGATTATACTCTGCCAGAGAATGGAGTGGGCTTTCCCCTTGGTGATAAAATCTAAGTAGGATTGCCAGGTATGGGTAAGGTATCCGCTGGGGGATGAAATCCCAGTCGGGCCTTGTCTCAAGTAAGTTTTATGTTTGTTTTAGTGCGTGTGGTCTGGTAGTGTAACATAGAGTGGTCTAGATTTATTCAATATGCAGATTTAAGTTACTAGATGTGGACTAATGCAAGCACAAGCAGAAATGAAAGTGTGATACGTTTTAAGCCCAAGTCGAAATGTGAGATTTGTTATGAAGACAAGTTTGAGAAAAGGGTTGAGAGTATGATGTTTAGACTAGTCTAGAAATGCAAGGAAGAAAGATTCATTTTAGTCCTGCTTATAGTGTCATTTGGAATAGAAGAAAGAGACAAGAAGGAAGGATCCTAAATGCACCTAAATGAATGAAAGGAAGAGGAACAAGAGGAACTACCTAAGGTCCCACCGGGCGTGCCAGAATGTTTCTATCGCTAATTCGCTTTCTACATTCAAAATATGAATAAAGAAACTAAAGAAATGGACAAGGCTATAAGTACTTGGATAAAGATTGCGCACCATAATCTAGACATTTGTGGGCACCCCTCTTTGGCTGTGGAGGAATGACACCTGCAAGGAAAAAGAAACTTGGACAAAAAGGTGTTAGATAGGTAGATGGTGGGTTGCCAGGCAAAAGCCTGTTCCCAGAAGTATGAGAACTTCCTTAAGGGAGGTCAACCCACTATTTGATAAAGATAAGTCTGATAAAAAGACAGAATGCTAAAAAAGACTGAAATGATAGCAAACTGAAAGAGAAAAGGAAGCAAAGGCTTACCTGGAAGAAGTTGTCAAACTGGTTGCAGTCGCCGGCGTCGGTGGTCTTACCAGCGTCGGTTGTTGGGTCTGCCGACGTCGGTTAGTCTGCCGATGTCGGTGGGGGTAATGACCGGCGTTGGTCGGGGCAATGGCCTCCAGATGGGTCTGGGCAGGTTCTGGTCTGTGGATGGTCTGGGCTTGGTCCAGGTTTGTTTGAGAGGTCTGTGGATGAGTCTGAATCTGATCTTAGGATGGTCTTAGGCAGTTAGAGGGTCTGTGCTGGGATGCAAAGGAGTCAAATGAGCAGAAGGGTAGAGGACGCCAATCAGGGAGATAGGAATCTAGGTCTGCCTGGTCTGGGTAAGCAATTTGGTCTTGGGGGAGAAGTGTTGAATCTAGTTTAGAAATGACTAGAAAGCATAAAGAAAACAAACAGAGTACTTACTTGTGCCCTACTGAAGAAGGTGTTGATCTTGTGTGCCTGTTGCTGATGTTGCCAGATGTGAAGCCCTGTTGCTGATGGAGAATCCCTATTGTTCACTTGCAGAAGCTTGTTGTGTACCTGAGGGAGATAGTCAGATTGATTGGTAGAGAGGTCAAGTAAAGGGATGGATATAAGGGTCTGATGTGAAGATTCAAAAGTCAGGATCCAGAGCTAGAGACGCAGAGAACCAAGAGGAGGAGATAACGGTGCAGAAGCCATTATGAAAGGTGCCGACGTCAGAAATGTCACCGATGTCAGTCGAAAGTTGACCGACATCAGTGGCTAAAAGGCCGGAGAAAGGCTAAAAATAGCCTTTCATCCATTTCCCAACCATCGGGTCAAGTGAGTGCGAGGATGAAACGGTCGACGGGGGTTAAATGAGCGAGAGGAGAGGTTGGAATGGGAGACTTAGGGATTAAATGGCCATGTGGAGAATAGGAGGAATCCAAGGAGGGTATCCTAGGGTGGCGAGGTGGCAAGGAGAGAGAAAAGAGACTTATTTAATTAAAAATAGTTGATTATTTCCAATTAATAAGACTTAGGCTAGGAATGGGTTAGGCGAAGTGGCAAGGGACAAAGGGGAGAGAGGATGACCAAGGGTTAGACACTTTTTAGGTGTCTACAGGATCTAAATAACATAATGGGAAACCATTTGAAGAATAATCAGTTTCTTAATCAAATCTATGAGCACTAACTTATCCCTCATGACACCCTATACATAAAGGCCAACAATTTTGAAGAAGTACTAGCTAGATTTAGGAAAAGCAACCTCAAGCTCATGCATAGATTAACTAGTAATGAAAAGATAGGAGAGATATGGTAAATGAATCATCTTTAATACCATTTGTTGTATTTAAATTCTATGCCACCTTAAGAATATCCCCATATGGAAATACCATAACCCCTAGTATAAATTATACAAGGTACTAGAAAGGAAAAGTTGGAGGAGAGACCTAGTGAGGGACCTTCATATTCATCCCCTCCTAATAGACTAGTGGGATAGATGATTACCCTTGAGCTTAATAAAATAGTAAAGTATGACCTCAAGGTCCCTACTGAGGCATATGGCTCTGAGGAAGAAGCTTAAGCTCAAGTAGAATGAGTTGAGTAAGAAGATAAGGGGAAGGAAGTTGCCCTAGACCTAGTCCCAGTGGCCAAACCAAAGAAGAGAAAAGTAGAATTGGTAATTTTCCCTATTGGATAGAAAAGGCCAAAATTGACCCTCATTCATCCTATAAGTGAGATCAATTTGTTTAGTGAGGATTTACCCTTTCATGGACCAATCATCACTGATTGGTTTATCTATGGGTATTTGTAGGAGATCCCTTCCTCGTCCCATTCATGGACCAATCATCCTTGATTGGTTTGTCTATGGGTATTTGTAGAAGATCCCCTCCTTTTCCCATTCATGGTCTCTGACCCAATGCATCAATGTTGATGTGCATGAATAAATCAAGCCGTGGATAAGGGATTTAATGAAATAAAAAGAGGAAATAATAATTGTGACCACTACATTGCCACAAAGAAAATATATGGATTAGAGAAGGTGACCATAAGAACCTCAAGCAACACAAGGGTCAAGGTCCTAGAACCTCCAAAGTTCATAGAGTCATCTACCACCATGTAATTTAATCTAGAGATAACTAGATTAGAGAGGGTGACCATAATAAAATCCATGGTGGGGAATAAAGAGTTCACATTCCAAAAGGTTGAGCCTTTCACAGGCTTAGCTCTAATTGGAGGGAAACATCTTGGTGAATAACCCATCCATGGGGAAGACATTAAGATCCTAATAGAGGCTCATTTAACCCAAGTCAAAATAGGAATAAGAGGAATGAAACAAAGAATTCAAAATTTTGAGAAAGAAAATGAGAACTTAGAGACCCAAGCTACTTTATCAATGCTTAGGGCCATAATAAATGTGTTTTAAGCATCCTTTTTTAATATGTTTTATTCTTTAAAATCAATAAAGCTAAGGTAGGATGCATTAAGCCAAAAAAGTGAGGACACTAAGTGACTAGTAATAGAGTGATAGGATGTAGAGGCTAGAAGAAAGTCTCTAATAAGTCTAACACAATTGAATGCAATACTAGGTATCATGGTAGATAAGATCCTAAGCTTGAGTACTTGGTTAGTAGGCTTAGATAGGCTGATAAATTATAATGAAGAGCTAATTTCTAGAATTAAGAAATTCCTTGACACCATGTTGGCAAACCTTGCCAAAGCTATAGCCCTAAGATTCATTGATGATGCAGAGTATAAACATAGAGTCACTTTAGTAATGAAGGAAGTAAAGGGAAAAATCCAGGGTAAATCATGTAGTGACAATAGTAAAATTTCGGGCATGATCTTCATTGATGAATAAAATATTGCATAAGATATAAGCATCAAATAAGCAATGGAGAGGGATGATAGAGACTTTGAGGACTTATTAGACCAAGAAGATGTCTCCATCCTGAAGCTAGCTATGGACTTGGAGCTTATCAAAGAGCAACATCAAAAGTCTATGGAGTTTCTATAGGAGCAACAAGAGGACCCTTCAACAATGGTCCCATGAATTATTTAATATTCCCTTTTGTAAAACATTGTAATATTTTAAATAAGACTATTATTTTATAAAGGTATAATCTAGTCTATTAGCATATTTTACTCTAGGTTAGTCTAATGTAGAAAAGCAAATGTATTCTATAACTTTCTAAAGAAGGATAGTTGCCCATATCTTTTTATACATTTTGTATCTTTTAATTGAATGGTATACTTCCTGGTCTTTCTATAAAAGGCATTTATTACCATATTTTAAAGGAAGAGATTTTTTAGCAAAACTTGTATACTTAGAGAAATTAATACATTCAAGGATTTCTGCAAATATTATCCAAATTTGATGTGTCAATTGTTAATATGGATTTCTCTCAATTATTGGTTTTGGTTCTTGAATTTGAATAATTTCTTTGAATTCTATATTTACATTCATGATACAGGGTTACTAATTCATGATTATGTTAAACTCATTAAAGGATATTGATTTTGCTTCATTTCATTTGCTTTGTATTCAAATGTGCTTATGCTATTTGAGTTTAGCAATAATTCTTTAAATCAAAATCTAGTTCTTACTTGTATAATTCTATATTATCCTTAGAAATTTGCCTGGTATGTGGTTAAATCTAAGCTTTTGCTATTTTGTATCATATATTGGTAAATGTAGGTTTAGTTGTAATTGAAAATGTGTTATGATATTTGAGTCAAGGATCAACAATCACTTGTTTTCTTTATTCCTTACTCTTCCTTTTTGATTTTCTTAACTAGATCAATGTAGATTAGATTTCATTATAAATATCTATTTAGATTAATCTATAGTTTAAATTTTTTATCATAAATCACTAGAACTAGAGAAGATACTTATAATTTATGAATAATTAGACCATGATGGATCCCAACCATCAACTATAATAAATTTTGTGGAACATATAAACATTTCTCTACTGTTATTTCATGACATGTAACATTAAGTTTCCAACAACCTGCTATTCATGCTCTAAATTCCTAGAATTCTAAAATGAGATGTGTTATTTGAACACTAAAAACCCTTGTGATAAATTTATAGGCATCAATAACATCTTCTCTCTCTTAGAGCTAAGAAATAATGAAATATCAATATGAAAATGAATTACAATTTCTTTTTCAACCAACTTATTTATGAGTTGACCTTTCTCAAAAAATCAAAACCTTACTAATTATTTAACCCTTTTATTTTTTGGTAAGGGCTAAGGTGACAATATCCTAATCAAATAAATGGCTAAGGTATTCTAAAATAAATTCAATCAAGTAATTCATATTGATAATATCCTAATACAGTGATGAATTGTAAAAGTATGTTAAATATAGAAATCAAAATGCCAAATAGTAATTTAAATGTAGAAACATGAAGAAGAAATAATACTTAGCTTATTTAGTAATGCACATGTGGGTCTATACTATGTAGGTATATGAGAAGATAGGATGATACTTCATAGTGATATGTTAGATTCTAAATAAATACTTTTTATTAACCTAGACACTACTGCTAACACTTATATTGACACTTATGTCCTAAATCTAATACTTTTGTCTTATGTAGGATACATTTTTTTATGAAAAGATGAATTGTGTTTATTAGGCCTCATTTTCACCTTATAGATTGTTAACTCAAATAAAGTACACATGTTTTGGATATCTTTATTTTTATCAAAATCTTAGGTCCTCCAAATTGGGAATATCACCTTGAAAAATAGTGTATAGTGGGCTCAGGTAAAGTCAATTTGACCTCAAATACCCCTCTATCAATTATTATTTCCCACATATCCATATAGTCCAAATAGGGCCTTAGACTGATGTAGTTATACCCTTATTTAGACTTGTGTATGAATATTTTTAAAAATATGTTTTATATGATTGAATTTAATGACCTAACTTGTAATTATGTAAATACTAATTATGAGATACTATTTTAATGACTCAAACCTATAATAAAATTGGTCATGTGACTCATTTTAAAATAAAAAATAGGGATGTAGAACTTAGTTGTATAAATGATTAAGTTTGAGCCTAATAGGTGTTTTATTGGTAATTACTAGATGAATAATGAATGATTTTTTTTTTGTATTTATACCACACCTTTTTAAATGATCTATAACACTAAATGTGATGTTAGTGTCCTAGTCTAGATAGTAGTGTCCTAAGGATAGAAAGTTGTTGAAGATCTATAACTACCAAAGTAGGATATAAATTAGGTTTTATGTAGATTGTAGGCTATATGTGATTTAGGTAATCATAATATTAGGGTAAGACTATAGGATAATTTTTTAGGCAAATTGAGATGGTGAACATGGACCTTTTTTCAATGAGAATCTCTTTAATTGAAGGGTTGATCCATGAGTGATATTTTTCAAGTATAAAAAACTATTTTATGATATATAGTCATATTTTAGTATCTACAATAACAAATTCATCTAAAAAATTGTGGACGTGATACATATCAATATGACTCCCTATAATTTTCATTAGAATACATGTAATGTGCTCTTCCACATGATATTATTTTCATCACATCATAAAAACCTTTTTTAAAATGATAAATTTTAAGCTTACTTATATGTAGAATATCCTACACATTCTTTAACCTTTGGAAAACCTTTCAATTATAGTAATCATCACAATATAATTTTCAATATGTTAGTATACATAAAATTTAGATAATATTTAATTAAATAAATTCTAATTCACTAAATCATGTTTTGAGACATACATCTTGCTATTTTTACGTGATATTCTTGGTACTCTCATCCATCACATCAAAAGGGGGTCATACATTAGGCTTATCACATAACACATTTAGCACAATTTGAAAAATGTATAATAACTCAAAATAGTCATAAAATATGGAATAAATAGAAATATCACTAATGGGATAATGTGACATACAAGTGAAATCAATATCAAATTAAATACTAAATATAAAGATTCAAATAATGTAAAACTAGATTCTACAATAGAGTATAGGTTTTCTTCAAATATTTAAAGTAATCGAAACAACAAATACATGGCATATATTAACACCTTGATATTTATTATAGGGTCATATGGCATACATATGTGTTCACTTTTCAAGTATAAAAACATAAATTTATACACAATTTAATGCATACATGTATGCACAAAAGATTCAAAATTAACAAAGTTATAGGTTTCAAATATAGTTACAAGTGAACATATAAATGCATAACATTTTATAGAATTTTGAAAATTTTAAAAATCCAAAAGGCATGATGCTCATTCAATAATAATTTCATAGCTCAAAGTTCAAATCTCAAAGGTAAAATATTCATTTAAATTCAAATCTATGAGAAATGCAGTCATGATAGGGGAAGGAATACTCTTCATTATCCTTTGATCATGCAAAATATAATCTAGATGCATCTACAATAGTGTGTTTCAATCTATTGTAGGCAATGCACATTAAATTTTAGTGATGTTCAGTGGTCTTAACATTAATTTAAAAAAATCCATTTTGTGGTTCTATATTTTGTTGTAGTTGTTGTACATTTGAGTTTAGTGACAATCAATGGCCTTGGCATCACTTCTAGAAAACCCATCATGGTTACATATTTATGGATTAATACATTATGTACTACTTATTCATAATATTTACAATAAGGAAACTTTTTAACTCTTGGTCTTGATTGGTTAAATTTAAAATTTGAGACTTGATCATTTTTAATTCAACAAATATTCATCATAAACAATTACTCTATCTAAAGTGCTTCAAAAATGGGGCACATTTTCTCCAAAGTCTTATCTTATGACATGGGATTTGAGCTATCTTAGTTACTCTAGTCAATATGGTCATGGTTATAGAGACACCTGACAACATATGGCTCTCCCTTTACCAATCAATGGATTTATCATTTCCTCACCCATGACATGAATAAGACTAAGAACATACTCGCTCCACTAGGCATAACACGAGTATTATACATGGATAACATAATAATACAAACATATAGGTGTACTCTTTCCTTTCTATCTACCTTTTGATAATTTAGATATTCAATATTTAATATTTTATAAATGGATAGTACATGTGTTATTACATCTCCTACAAATGTTTATTCTTGTTCTTATTATACATTAGAAACATTATCAAATTTGTTGTCCTCTTCCAACCATAGTTCATATGACCATGTTTTTACCATAACCACCTCTAATGGAAAATGAACTTCCATTATTTGTTTCTCAAATGTGATTTCTTCTTCTTCTACGTCTGATTAACCATTACA
Organism: Torreya grandis; assembly: GCA_037957365.1. NCBI lineage: Eukaryota > Viridiplantae > Streptophyta > Pinopsida > Cupressales > Taxaceae > Torreya > Torreya grandis. The sequence goes on along the minus strand of JARHVA010002553.1, from coordinate 2,411,852 downwards.
ATCAACTAACCATTCTAGATTTATCAAAGTTGGATAGTCAGTATCATACATATTGATTACCTCAATTTTTATCCCTTGTTTATTCCTATAAACACAACTTCAATATTTTTAGGATACCAATGGGTGACCATGAGGTAATTTTAGCCATGGAAATATCATATGCTACTTTATATAACCATGATTTGCCCAATAATTCCCATGTGATCCATAGTAATACATTTGTATTTATGCCAAGGTTCAATAGTGTTTTCTTTATTTTTTGGGCATTCAGTTTGATGTTTAATAGAATGGTATTCTTTTTCCATTTTTGGTTACGTTTTTCTTTGGGTTACTCTTTTAAATTTTCTTTGCACATTGTACATAGTGTTCCTATTTTTGTTTCTTCCAATACTTAAAAAATGAATAAGTTTGGTTACTAAGTCTTGCTTCTCAGCCAGTTACATTATTATTTTTAAATCTCCAATATCATACTCATCAAAGTGAGTTATCATAAGTTTCTCCTTATCTTATTTTTTTGTTATTATTTTTCTAATTTTATCAAAAAAATTATCATGTTTATTGATATTGGGTTTATCCCCTTTTGCATCTGAGTCAGAGTCTATACAAGAATCAGTGGCCACTTATTTTCCTTTACCCTTATTCATACCACTTATAGTGGATATTACAACTCATAATTGTAAATTATCCTACATAATATGGAGAGCCTTATTCTACAGTCATTTTTTCATCCTTTATGGTTTCCTTACAATGTCTAATATGTTCAATCATGGTTAGCCTTTGGGATGAATCATCCACTTTGTAGATTGTTTTATCTTATTCCTTTCCATGGTGAATTTATCTACACTTTCCTTTCATATCCTATCACTTTTATATTTTCAATAAATGCTTAGCCACTTTTCTAAGCAAAGATTCTACTAATTCCTCAGTTTTGTACCATTGTTCTTGTATAATTTTTCTATTTTAGGCAAGATAATGAATCATGGGATCTTTTATCATGATAAAATCCACACTCTATCTATCACTCCTCATCATAGTTCCTAGCAATATTTCCAATTTTATTACATTTATAACACATTAGAGGTTGTCTTTCTATAGTATACCCTTGATTGTAATTTTGATTATATCCTCTACCATATTGGTAATTTCCCCTTCCGTGATATCCTCCTCTGTAACTGCCCCGATTACCTCCTCTATAGCCTCCTTGGTTATTGTTATAATACTATTTTTATATTTTGAATTACCATTAGGGTCTAGTATGTTTGGCCAAAGTGTATTATGCTAGTGTTGGTTATGGGTAATTATGGTGATGGCATTTGTTGTTCTATTTTTATTCTTTTATAGATAATGTCTTGTACATCTTCAAGTGTATATACAATAGGGAAAATAAGATAATAATGATTAAAAGACCCATAGTTGGTGCAATGCATAATCTAATTTTTAAGGGGTACAACTTCCATCATCCAACATAGGTTTTTAGGATGTTGATCATAGACTCTACATATTTTGTATAAATTTATTTTTCCATAGATGGCCTATTGAATTGGTGGTCATTCCTACTTATGTTTGTATTGATCATATTATTGATACTCTTTTTTTGATATCATTATGGGGACATTATATACTAGAATAACACTTCATATAGAAAATAATACAACAAATTATTAGTTTCCATGGTGTATGTTTATTGTGTGATACCAAAATATATTCCTCTTTTATTTATATCTATTGTTTTATTCTTAATTGTTCTAATTCTAGTTGTAACAGTACTACATTGTATTTTAACGAAGTACTAGTGTCTCTTCTCTAGGATTATGCTTCCATTCTTGACACCATTTATAATGTCTCTGCAAATGTATCTAAATTTTTTCCATTCATGTTTAAAAAGAGGTAGGTAAATAAGCCATATATAAACCACTCCACCCTTTGTTTCTCATTGAGGGTATATTCTATTTTTTCCACTATGGATTTGATGTGAGGATCATCCTACATAGATTTATGAACTAAAAAAAAAATGAACAATGAAATCAACTTTAGAAACTAACCCAAAATAACCTTTAGATCGTAAACCACTTCTAGAGGAAAAAGTACTTTGAGCAGTACCAATACAATAATATTTGTGGATGCTTTCATTGGGCCTTAAGACATCCTTTAATATTAAATTTATTATAACAACTACTACTTCCGATGTATGTGGGATAATTCAAATATGCTCAATAGAAACTAATACACTAATAATACAAAGATAAGGGTAGGACATGGGTTCCTAATGTCCCCTCTCCCTTATAAAAAGATTTATCCTCAAGTTTTATATGTGGTAATTGTTGTTGAATTTATAATAGTGGTTCCCATGTTGTATCTTTTGCTTTCATGTTGTGCCACTGAGTTAAGACTTTTATGATTGAGTGGCATCAAAGTTGGTAGTTTTTTCCCATCTAGGACTAATTTTGGTTTGAGAAGGATGGAGCCTTCATTATCACGTTTTGATAAAAAAGTTTACACTCTGATGGTGGTTATAAGAACTTTCTTCAAATAAGAGACATGAAATACAAGATGAACTTGGAAGGAAGGTGGAAGTTCCAACTTATAAGTAACAAACACAATATATTGAAGAACCTTATATGGCCCATAAAAATTTAAAATAAGCTTATGACACCCTTTTCATTTCAAGGATGATTAATTTTATGGTTACAAATGAATAAAAAACATAACATTAGGTTGAAAGGTGTGCTTAGAGTGGTGATGATTAGTTAGTTACTTTATGTAGTTTTGTGTCAAATGGGGATTATCTTGTAGGGTGTTGAGAATCTAATCTCTGTCAGAGATTAGTGTCGATTGCCTAAATTGATGAACTATTGGGGGTATATGGGATAAGTGTTGGGGGTAATTAACCATAAACTACTTCATATGGAGTCATTTTAAGATAATTTTGGTAGGAGGTATTATACCTCCATTATACAAGGGGAAGACACTTTACCCATTGGTGTTGTTATTCTAAAGAAAAGTAATGAAGGAATGTTTCTAAGCATTTGTTAATAGTTTATGTTTAGCCATATATTTTGGGTTGATACCTAGAGCTCATATTTAATTATATGCTTTTGCATCAGAATAGATCCATCTAAAAATGGTTGGTGAAAGTTGCATCATGATTGGAGATGATTGAAGAAGGGATGCCATGAAGATAGACTATTTAATTAAAGAAAACTTGTATGACTATGGATTTTCTATAGGGATGGTTGAGGACACGTAAATGATTATAGTTATAGAGGTGGTTTATCATGACTAGGTTCACTATTTTTCTTAAAGATTTAGGGATCCCCTCAATGAAATACAGATAAATACCTATCTAAATCCTAGTAGGAATGGGTAAGGGCTTAAGTAAACTAGGAATCATTTTTTCCACCTTTGTTAATTTGTTAGGTATCACATTCAAACACCATATATTTAATTTACCCATTCATCCCCTTCAAAAATAAGTTTCTATGTGCTTTCTCATATGTTTTGAGAAACCTTGAGTACCCTATTGATACAGAAGCATGGATTTCATACAATATGGATTGATGAAGGTTTGTGTTATGAGGAAGATCCATATGGCCCTTATATCATAGAGAAGCACCATCCCATGAGTAATGTGGTAAGATAGAGGGGTTAGCGTCTACCTTTTGAATGAGGTGGTGTAAGGAGGGATCATTTGCATACCCTTGGTGTACAGATTATAACTAGATCAGAAAGCACATGGAGATGGAAAAAGGGAAGTTTGTTCCAATAATGTGCATGAGAGAGCATCTACTATGACTTTATTTTTACCCTTATTTTAAGTCATATCAGAATCATAGCCCATGAGTTTTTAGACCCATTTATATTATACTAGTGATGAGACCCATTACTCTAAGAAGTATTTCAAACTCTGGTGATTATTTTTTATGTAAAAATGATTCCTAAGTATGGTCATTGTTTTCATACTACATGCAAAAATTAAATAATTTTATTTTCATATGTAAACAAAGCCAATTTTATTTATAAATATTTTTGCTCGTAAAAGAAATGGGATGACCATCTTAGAGAAGAACATCATCTAGTCTATTTCCATAGGCATCACTTACATTGGTGAAAGTTTTGGTGATGTCTAGCATGGAAAAAACTTATGTACTACACATAACCTATTTGGGTGCCATGAATGTCTGATCAGATGCAACAACCCATTTGAATGCATACTTATTCAATAAGTAATTTAATGGAGCCAAAATATTTCCATAATACTTGATGAAATTTTGGTAGCATCTTATAAGGCCTAGGGAGCCATGAAGGTTCTTGATGGTTGTTGGCCGAGACCAATGCTGCATGACACTAATTTTTTTAGGATCCATGTGGACCCCATTCGTGTAAATAATGTGACCTATATATTTAACTTCCTCTTCACTAAAGAACCACTTAGACTACTTGTCACATAATTTATTGTCTTATAGAAGTTATAATTACATATCTATATGTTGGAGATGCTTGGCCCATATGCATCTATATATTAAAATATCATCAAAGAAAACTAAAGAAAAATGATGGAGAAAAAGACAAAATATTTTATTCATTAGTTCCTCAAATATTAAAGGGGTATTTTTAAGTCTAAATAACATGACCAAGAGTTCATAATGACCATCACAAGTTAAAAAGGATATCTTTTGAATGTCATCAGCATGCACTATGGAAAAAAAATCTCTAAATTCTACCTGTAGCCTGAGAAAGTGCTATGATACCAAATGTGAGGATCCTTGTACATAGATTTATGAACTGCAAAAAATAAATGAAGAATGAAATGAAATTTGTAAAATAACCCAAAATATCCTTTAGAGAATAGGACAATTCAATGGGGAAACCTCCTTTGATAAAGCTCAATATAATAATATATGTGGATGCCTTCATTGGGCCTCAACACTTAAATACTAAATCTATTATAGTAACTAATACTTCCCATGTATGTGGTATAATTAAAATATGCTAAATGGATACCTTAAAAATCATATGCATCCATAAAAACTAACACACTAATAATTCAAAGAGAAGGGTAGACACAGGTTCTTTACATTTGAAATGTTGATCATAATCTCTTACAAATTCCTTCTCTTTATGAACCAGTCACCTAATTTTTATAATTCTCTTCATTGATATGTTAGGGTAGTAAAAATTACCCTTTAATTATTTTTGAACATAATCCCATGCTATGACATTCTCTAAGTAACTCTTCATGTGCCACTATAGGTCACAGTCTTTTAATGTCCAAACCAAATCAAATAACACTACTCTTTCATTAGTAATGTTGTGACTCCTCCAATATGAGTCCAATATGAATATATATTCTTCCACATATTTTGTGTCTTTCCCTAATAATGGTAACTTTATCATATTCTATGTCATCTTAGTGTTTTGGGATGGTTTAGGAGCATGACTATAAGGATTAGTACCATTGTTTATTTGATTTCCTATGGTACTTATTCTTGGAGTACTATTGTTATGTTATTTATACTTCTTTTTTTATTGTCAAAACAAGTTGTGATGACAAACTTTATCTATTTTTACTTCTTGAAATTATCTTCTTCAAAATACTTATACCTAATTCATTACAAATTCTCTCCTATTATCAATCTCTTATTGTGTTTATTATATTTTTTTTACCTCATCTCCAATAAATATATCTCTTCAAAAAAATGGATGTATACGTTGATTTTGAAATGGAATAAGGGATGATTATTGGTCCAAAGGTTTCACTTACTCTTAGGATTTATTATGATTAGGGTTTGGAGGGTCATGTCACTTTGTATCTCTTTCTACTCATATTCTATATATAATTGTAATCCTTATCCCATATTTTCACTAACTATTCCCCATCTTATGAAATTATCTTATTATTTATCTCTTTATGGTAATTTATTGTGACTAAAAATATTTATTTTTGAATCACCCTTGTCTTGTGCATTATCATCTTTCTTTTCTTATATATGTTTTTATATGTTATCTCTAAAACTATCCTTCTTATCACTTATTGTTTGGATACTTTCTATGGATAATATCTCATCCCTTGGTTTAAATATGTAATTAACATATCTTATCTTAATCCTAATTTCATCACTTCTAATACCTTCTATGCCACATCCACTATGGGCCAAACTAATCATAACTAATTAGTATTTCTCACCCATGGTATGGAGTAGTTTGGGCATTCTAATAAGTGTAGCTAAATATATTAATCCTTATCTCATATCATTCATCAAATTAATTTGTTTATGTTATAACATCTATTATCTTCTACTTATTTTTATTGTCTTTTTTGTGCCTCCCTATGGTGTGAATACAAACTCATTTATTTATGGAGGAGGGATAGTATCAAGATTTTTAATATTTGAGATTATATTATTCAAGGGTAGATCATATTTTTTTATTTTTTTATTTCTTATCATAATTATTGATCACTCTCTTTCATTTATATATATTTCTTAATTTATAATTGAATTCTCTCATTCTCCATCTAATTCATCATCTCCTCATTCACCATTTTTCTTAACTATCTCTAATTTATTATCTTACTACTATATATTTCCATTATAATTAACTTATTTTTATATGATACTTACTTATGTATCCCCTTATTTAAACCTCCTCAACCGTTTATACCATATATCTTGAGTAGTCACATCTTTTGAGAATCCCCTTCTTTTTACATGCCATCCCTTAGATCCCTGGTCCTAAAGGAATTTTTTATTTTTTCATACTAACCCCCACTCCATAAAGATATCATAAATGAAGAAAGGAAATTTATTCAAAAAATGTTACCTTGTGCCTTTAACAAACTCAACTTTCTTAGCATAAAAAACTTGTCCAACCCTATATAGCCCAAACTATGATGAATGAATTGAGAGTGATCTTGAACTAGTTATAAATAGCCTTAGCTAATGATGTATCAAGGCCTTAGAGTGCATTAATAATTTATGTAGTCTACTAAATAGGTATTTAATATTAATTTGACATTGTTATGTATGTTTGGGTTATCATTGTATCCAAGGCAACAATAATTGTGTAAAAGTGACCCAAAATTCTTCTGCATGTGGTTGAAATAATGTTGCATTTAACTTATGATAATGATTCCCCTATTTATTTACCTTTTATGTGAAAGAAAAAAATAGTTTTTATTCCCATCAATATTCTATTTATATTAACATGGGCTTCCAAAATTTGAAAGGATACTTTCCCTTAGATATTAGTTTTTTAATTTTGTGCAACACCACTAAATGTTGACATAAAATCTGAAACACTTGGTTATCAATGGTTTTATGTTAATTAGGTCAACTATAGTGAAAATAATTTATTTTAAGGGTTAGTATTGGTTAGATCCTTTTGATTGACTTTAAGAAATAATGCATGCCTATATTTACAAGAATGCATTCACAATGCATAGAACATAGTATTTTCTATTCTAAATCTTCTCTTTTATATATGTTAATATAACCACTGAATATAGAAGTTTATATTATATCTATTTTAAACCACAAATACATAGGTTATTATGGTTAATAACCTCTATATAATCTATCTCTATTCTTATATACTCTTATCTACATATATATTTATTAAAATATGTTATGGTATAAATACCAAGTCAAAATAACACAAATCAATGGTCATGTCTATGTGAGACTAGCCTTTCCCTAATGAGGTCATCCTTTTTGTATGCAAATATTTATTTATTATGCTAGCTCCATTTGGTAGAATCCTATATTATATCAACGTAGATGAGTGTGGTGTTATTATAGTAATGGAATTAGCTATATGGTAGTTATGGTGTAGTTCTTTAGCTAATATAGAATCCTACCAATAGGTCTAGAGTTGCTTACCATAAGTAATGCATTATTGGGTGGAAAGAAAACCCTATTGACTAGATGTCTAAGTTTGTATGGATTTGGAAAGGTCCTAATTATTTATTTATAAATTTAGGTATCACTTCTCACTCTCTCCCTCCTTCAAATAAATGTTGAAATGGTTGTTTGTGAAGGTTAATAAGAATATTAGGAAATTTAATGGTCAAATTCTCTCCTTACCTGGTAGAATTAAATTTTATTATAAAATTATCTCTTCCTATAGTATATATGATTCTTCATGTTGAATCTTCAATAAGTATCAATTTAACAAGATTCATTAGATAATTATGAACTTATGGACATATGGAAAGGGTAATAGGAAATATCATGTCATTACATGGGATATGTATTGCAACCCTAAATATAGTTATGGATTTGATCTCAAATATTTAAGAATCTAATGTATCACTCCAGTTATTAAGTGGATCATTATATCCCTTCAAGATAATGAACCTTCAAAAATCTTAATTAGAAACAATATGGTTAGTGTATTCCCAAAATGTAAGTAGAAGTGGCATGGAATGTATATATTTGATATTCTAGTTGTGTATTTTTTTAAGTGGTTTGATATATCATTTTCCAATCAATCAAGAAATATTTGGAAATCATTAAACATTTATTAGTGGTGAAACCTATCTTCATTGGGTTAGAGTCAAGGTGTTAGGGATATATATTTTTGTCATGGAACCTTAAACTCAATAGTTACCTCTTAACCTTGACTAGGGTTTTTTTCCTCATGTTTGGTATTATAAAGAGTTGAGAACCTTTAGTGATCTCTTACTTAAGGGGATATCGGCCTCATGAACTAAGATTAATCATTTTTCTCATGTTCTTTCCACACAAATAAGAACCTCTTCATTTAATCTTAATTCTTTGCATAATACCAAGTTTGTTTCCATTTTTAGGGTGAGGAGGAGTTTTATGAGAGCATAAAATAGTTGAATTGCCTACCCCTTAAGGAATTTACAACTAAATGTCATACCATAAGATTTCTTACAATAAAAATATATATCTTAGGCTTAATAACAATTGGGGTTTCTATGACTCTTTTAATAGCTACAATTACATTTTTGACAACATTTCATCCTTTTTTTTTCAAGCCTAAGAAACTTGTTTTAGGTGGTTATGTGTTAAAAATAAGCTTGTTGTTTGTGAGATCTTAGCTAAAACTAGTTTTGGTAATATGTGGTGTTCTCTATGTGGATAGCTAGAAAGTATTGAGCATCTATTTTTTAAATTATCCTTTTGTTAATTATTTTTGGGAAGTTTATTTATTTTATTAGTATAAGGTATTTTTTTGATATTAATTGGTTCAATTTGGATTTTGGATACATTTGTTTTAAATTAAAAAAAAATTCTTTTTCAAAAATTGTGTCTGGTATTTTTAACTATGATTTTGTGAATTATTTGGATGTAAAGGAATTTGGGTGTTTTTGAGTTTAAAGGTAGGGTATTTTATAACTTATTAATAGAAGTTATCATGGGACTTTATTGATATGAATATTTGGTGTCCCCAAAATTTCACACTTAAAATTTTTGGGTACCCCTATTAGAAATTTTGCATTTTTGTCTTATGAGAGTCAGTTGTACTTGTTGAACTAGTTATTTGAATAAAACCCTTAATCTTAAGTAGTTATTGTGTCTAATTACATAATTTCCCATTTAATCATTTAACTTAGAAAATCTAAGAATCTAAATTATTTTAGCTCATTCAAAATGCATATCAGGTTCTCCAAACTACTTCACTTATTTGAAAGAAAGTGATGTTATCCTATAAACCCAAATTAATCTACTTAGTTTAAACTGGAGTTACCAAGAAGCTTTAATTCATTGTCAAAGTAGAGAAAAGTAGTCCCATAAACCTACCAAGCATGACCCTTAGTAAATTGGGTTTTTGACATTACTTTACTTTCCTAAAACCATAATTAAAATCAATTTGGGTCTCTGAATCTGAGCTACTCATCGACCTAAACCTACCCGAGTTTTCAAAAGTCCTTTACTTAAAAACCAAAATAAAGAAAAGTAATTTTGAAAGCCCAATTAAAGGGGCCAAGGGCTTACATGGCCTTTTCCATGCCTATCATTAATGCATTAACATTTTTATATATATTTAGGAAATTCCACCTCATTTTCACCTAATAGATAAGTTATCCAACCAAGTAACCATGTCTGAAAACCCTGAGCCATGTGATTTGAGCCTCTAAAATGTCTTTGAGTGATTCCCTTTTTGATCCATTTACACTTGAGGTAGGTGGATCTCATCCATGCTATTTTTATAGATTTTTTATCTTTTTATTATTATTTGTCTCTATAATTTCCTTAGTACCATCATGGAGTTTCTTCTATTATGTTTTGTTCATTTATGGCTTTATATTTTAAAGAATGTTTTTAGGGTTTATTAGTATTTAATTATGTTTTTAATCATTTATCATGTTAAAATACTTGCATGAAATCCCCTTTGAAATCAATTCTTTGTAAAAACCCTAATAGCTAGATCCCCATGACAAACCCAAGTTTTGTAGACCTTCTTGCTTACTTAGGTTTCCCAATTTGCCTAACATGTGTTCTCGACACTGAGTAACTCATATCGAGAAACCTAGTTCTTGAAATCCTTACCCTTTCAATTTCTTGACCTAGATTTACTTGGGTTTCCCTTTCTGAGTAGCTTACTAAGGAAAACCCAATCTAATAATGACTTACTTACCTGGATTTCCCTTCCCATATTACTTACTTTGGGATTCATGAATACAATTCCTTACTGATGAGAACCCAAAGTCTTGAAACATGAAAAACTCATAGAAAACTACCCAACACCTACCTAAACTTCTTCTCTATGCTTAATTAATTTGGTTTTTTATGTCCAAGTAACTTAGTAGTGAAAACCTAAAGTCACCAACCAATGAAAACCCAAAGTTGTCTGTATACTCCTAATGACCTACCCAAGTTTCCAAATGCTGAATACTTGTGTTCATTTTAGACGAACCCAGGGTTGTGAAATCCTACTACTTAAAATCAAGGTGCTTAGTTTTCAAGGATTTAAAGTATTCAAAACATGAATATTTCTTAGAGATTATATAAGATAAATAAGTTAACTCTCTGTTCTCAACCTTTATAAACAAGCTGGAGTAGTCAACAAGTGTTTAAAAGCACTTACCCAGGTCTTTAGAGTTAGCAAGAGCCATTGTCTAGATAAAGAAGATCAAAAGAAGAATTAGTTTAGTTAGAGCTATAGGGAACATCAATTGATGAATCTCTAGAGTTATCACTTGAGGAGATTCCTAAGTATAGTAGCAAGGGTAAAGAAAAAGTTAAGAAAGCCAAGTCATAAGAACTCAAAATGAAATAAGAGTATAACAACTACCCCATTGAGTCATGCATCTCTTTTAAGTTGATATAGATAAGTAATATAAACATGGGTAATATGTCTATAAATAAATTACTAAATATATCTAGAGCCATTTCTAAGACCCCACTCATGCAAACTATGACCAATAGTGGAATTCTATAAGATGCAACTTTCCTAAGCTCAGTGCAACTTCTTGAGTTTGTTTTAGCCTATGCAAAATAATATGACTCTCTAACTAGGACTATAAGGGATGTTACTAAAAATGTAGTCATTGTATTAGATTTTCAATACTTCAAATACTATTTAAATATCCTATTACCACCTAAATTAATTGGCATGATGATGGAAAAATTCAACTAGTAGTGTGAAAAAAAGATAACTGAGTGCATCCAAATAATGAATACTTATTACTTAAAGAAAGTAAAATAATAATCAAGGTATTTTATGTATATTGTTACATTAGACTTGGTTTAGGAAGTAGATGATATCACTCAATTACTATGTTTAATCAATGGAGAGAAGAATACCAAATGTCGCTCATCATGGATGTATGCTTATCTCAAAACTATTAATGTAACTAAGAGCTCATCTAAGATTGAATGGGAAATGATGATAAGTGATAATTTAGATAAGAAATCAAAAAAAGTGACACAAAATTTTGATTTAAAGACGACTTCATACCTTTTGTATGCAATTAAATCAAGTGGAGCCTTTTCAAGCCTAAATACAAAAGGAATGCTAGTAAGTGAACCAATATATGAGTCTTATCCTCAACTAGTCCTTAAAAAATACTATAAGCATTATAAAATAGTGAATGATGGTTTCTTTTATGAGACTATTTGAAAAATAAATATTTATTTAAAGCATAGGGTATTTTAAAATGAAGCTTGGGAATTAATCTCATGGTATGGATGCATTTGCATTCATTTTCTTAAATTCACATACATCAGAGTTAGAGTTTTCTTAGGTACACCTATTCAATTACCCATAAATCCAAGTGACAAATGGATCTTGATGGAATTATGTAGCTAACTTGTGGAATTAATTAATTTATAATCAAAATCTCACCACCCAACTATCATCTTTCCCATTATCATTGGCCACTACCATTGTACTAGCATATCCAAAGCTAGAAAATTATAAAAGGAGATGTATCATCATTACAATGAAACACATTTTGAGGATAGGGAAAAAATGTATTATAGAGGGGTAGTCCAAAGCATATTTTACCTAGAATACATACACATCCTAGTACTAAAATTATTTTGGACTGACTGTAGAGATGAGTTTGATATAAGAAGAAAGGATAACACTAGATTATATGTTGAGTATTTCTATGATTTTGACTTAGCCACAATTCCAAAGGATATGGCATATGATGGAATTATGACAAGTAATGTTTTTAATATAGTAATATGATATAGTCCTCCACTTACTGTGATTATTTTTTTTAAATGTCATGATAATACTATCTTCGATATGACTTTAAATGTTTTAGCACAGACTTCAGCTTGGCTCCTAAACAAGGGATATTATATGAAAGAATTAATGAAGGATACTTATCATTCAATATAGAAAATGAAGGAGATAATATACAGAGAGAGTAGCTAAGGACATACAAATAAGATAAAGTTTAAAATGAATACTGATGATACTTATTCAGTGGTGAAGGATAAGGAACCTGTTGAGCTAGTTTTTTCTACTCTACCATTAGTTTCTTCTATTGATACAATTATTCCTACTATTTTCACCACTCCTTCTATTCCAACTTCCACTACACCCACTATTGACCCATTACTATTAATGGCTCCCCCTAAGTCTCATGGCTCCAAGTGCCCTAAGAAGCCTATTCAAAAAGACACTAGTACTCTCCCTCCTCCTCCTCCTCCATCATCTCCATCAATCTCACCACCACCACCTCCTTTAGTAGAAAAACTCACCCTTGAGAGGGAATCTAAAAAAATAACTACTAAGGAAGAGACTCCAGCTCAGAAAGAACAATAAGAAAAGTTGGAAAAAAAGTTGAGAATGTGTAGGAAGATGTTGAGAAAGTGGCAGAGAAAGGAGAGGAAGTTGAACTAGAAAGAGAGGTAGTTGAGACATCAAAAGATGGAGATACTGAGATGGATAAATAAATTTAAATAGTAATATGGCAAATTAAAAATAAACTTAATGATAATGAGGTAGTTATTGATACATAAGTAGATACCAATAAGGTGGAAAAAATAGAAAAGCAAGCGGAAGAACAAGAAGAGAAAGAGATTCAGAAAGAAATTCATGCATAAGAAGTTCCTTCTTAAGAAATAATGATTAAGGATAATAAATAGGAGATGGTTTTTCATATATATATTTCCAATTCTACATACTTCTCATCTTGGTTGGCTATATAGACTTATCTAAAAGCTAAAGAAGTGATAAATCTTGAGGAGATGGATTTACAAATATTGAGAAGTCTAGATAAGAAAGGTAAAAATTCAAAACCAAACAAAGTGAGATCAAATTTATTTATTTATTCTTCAAGATAAAATTTCATAGAGGTATTAACTCCCCTACAAGGGATGAATAAAAGTGAAGTTATAGAAAAAGATTTAATAATCACCAAGGTATCTTTAGGAGAGGTTACTACTGATGATTAGAAGAAAATCACCCAAACTCTAATAAATACTATTATTAAAAATATTGATGAAAAAAGGCTACTAAGGATAAATTAAATGATAAAAATTCACAACTATGTGAAATAATATCTAAAGTTGCAAAATTTGTTCCATAATAGTCTATTATTTCAAGGGAACTAATTGAGCAATAGGTGATCACTAAAGTAGAAGAAACTAGGGGTAAATCAAAGGATGTTGATGACTAGATTGAAAAGAAACACCAAAATGTTCAAAAAAAATTCCCCGAAATCCCAAGTATTCATACTAATATTTGAAATAATTTGGCTAAGTTGAAGATAGTGTTGAAAGAGATTGAACTTGAAAATGGAATTGTTGAGTTACAACTAGAAATTTTATAAATAATAAGTAGTTTGAATGAAAAAGTGTTGATTGAAGAAAATATTTCTCTAGAAGGGTCCTTAAATAAAATACAACAGTAGGAATGTCTCTTTTCTTTCTAAATACATATTTTGGAGGAAATATGTGAATAAATGAATACTTTGAAAGAGGGATCTGGTGATGAAAAAGAAAATACGGAAGATTCCCTTTTTGGTCTTACTAGTATTTGGTCTAACAATGTTCTAAAGACATCTAAGTTGCTATGGTAATAATTCAAATAGAGGATAGACAAACTTCAACTCATTTTACATCTAAGTCTATCAAGGAGTTAATCTAATATCAATAAGAGATAAAAATATTCTAACCAAGAATAGAGAAGACAAAAGCTTAAAGTAGAAGGATAAAAAGGGAAATGCTAAGATTTGAGATAGAAAGGCAAGCTCTTGCCAAGTCTAATGATGTAGCCATACAATTCATGATGTCTCAGCATATCAAGTATAGGGATAAAATTGGATCTAAGGTTTATGAGGTGGAATAATTATTGTTACATTTCTTCCCAACAATTTCTTCTTTCTTGTTCTTCTCATTTTATTATGTTTTATTCATTTTATTTGTAAAATAACTATATTAAAAGAAATTACTTTTAAGTGAATATGTTTTATAAAGTTACTTTCTAAAATTTTAAAAACTTGAGTAACTTGGCTAAAATTCTATTGCTTGAAGTTATCTTTTAAAAGTAAACTACTTCAACAAACTTTGTGCAACATGAAAAGTAATTATATTTGAATCAAATAACAACACCTAAAAGTGCTACATGTCATTAGCCATTGCATGCCACATAGGAGAATTTTGAGGAGGATACCACTCAATGGTTTCTTATTTTAGTGTAGAACATGCATATTGAAGAACTTGTTCCCTATTTGAATTTGGTATCTAAAATTATATAAATATAACTACATGCCTGCATGCCTAGGAATGATAATTTCTATAAGCAAGCAATTATAACCATTGTACGAGAAAGTTAAGTAATCTAAAACTTTGTGTTTAGATATATAGATCATTTTGTATTAATTTTTTTGAAAGTGAATATGAAGTAACTTTGTTTTTTGGAAAACTTTATGTCTGAGGTAATCAATCTATGTCTTCTATGAAGATAGAATGGCAAATTTTTTTGAATTCATTGCTTTCTTGATCACTTGATGAGAGGGTTATCACCATTTTATGTTTATCTATTTTCATGTATATAGTGAACTCTACAAAAGTATTATTATGAAGTCCATCTCTTTTATTTATTTCCTTTTTTGAGCATTATAGTATTTTCTCTATTTTTCAATCTATCTAAAACTCCATTTATATTCCTAAAATTAGTTACTTACTTGCTACAAGATCTATTTGTTATGGCTCATGAATGATGTGATTAAAGTAATACCCCCAATTAGAATAAATTGCACATAATTTGTATAATATATGAATAACCATAAGTTTTAAGTAATTATAAATAGATAGACATATTTTCATAGGAGCTCCACCATCAAATGAAGGGGATTCAATCCCATTACTACCTAGGTAATTTTGACTACATGCAAAATATCTAGCTGATAGTTTATGGTGACTCCACTAGGGAAAACTATGATTTTAACTCCAAAAATTAGTCTTAAATTGTGTAAACAAGTTGAAATAGGTGCAATGTTATACTAAGTTCTCAAAATTCCAAAATTCCCAAACTACTGCTCAATGCATTTCATAATAAAAAATTGCTTGGCTATTTATAAAACTTTACTAAGATTTGCTTCTCTTCTTATTAATATATGCACCCCTTTCAATTAGCTTGTTGCATGTTTGTAAATCACAAGTTATACACCTAGTTTCTTTCCCAATTTGCTTTCCAAGTTCATTTCATGTTGAATTAAATCATTGTCCAAGTCTTGTCTATAAACAAAATTTATAAGAATAATATTCAAAATAATTCTTACATTCCAAATTGGCAAATCACCCTTTACAAGAGAAAAGAGAGATCAAGGTCAAATAAATAATTTATTTGAATTGCAAGATTGGTTCAGTTTTATTTTTCTTTTTCACACAAGAACATAAAGTCCTAGTCTCTCACTTATTAGTATAATTCTTTAAGAATAATTAAACCTAAAAATACATAGTTTCTCATCCCTAGAAGAATGGTGTTATCACTTCTTGTTCTATGAGGGATAGATATTAGACCTTTAAATTTGACTCCTCCTTTGCATGACCTACCAAAAATATCAAAGAATAGTTTTCCTAAATTTACTAGTGATGGTAAACAAAATCTAGATGAGCACTTGGCTACCTTCTTCATGGCATGTGGATTAATTGGAGTTGAATATGAAGATGTTTCCGTTAGACTCTTTATTGAGACTCTACATGACTTAGATATAGAATGGTTCTACCATTTAGCTTTGGGCATAGTAACCAATTGGGATACTATGTATGAGAAATTTGAGAAAAGATTCAAAGCTCTTGAAGATGCACATATACTACTTACTCAACTAACTCAACTCAAGAAGGAATCACATGAGCACATGTATGATTTTATCACCAAGTCCAATAGATTACCATAAAAATTTCCTTAGTTTTCACTTCCCACTGTAGATAATCAAAAGTGTTTCTTCATCAGTGCCCAACTACCAAAATTTAGATATCAACTATGTAGAGAATGACTAGTTGATCTAGAAATAGCTCAAAATCTTGCTATGGAGGTTCAAGATGATTTGATAATGGCCAATAAGAGTAAGAAAATAGTTTCCAAGGGAGACTCTACTAATTCTACGACATCATAGACTACTTATCCCTTATTGTAAAAATTGGTTAATGACATGCTTCAATTCAAAAGACAAATCTCTCAAGGTGGTCATGGAGGTGTTTCCCTACTAAAAATGCACCTACATGAAATTTTTATAATCAGAATAGGAATCATATTTATAGTCCTTAACAAAGGTTGTAAAATGAAGATGCTCCCAAAAATCATGTTGAGATGAGTGAGGAAGACTAATTGACTTATGACACTCATCAAAGTCTTGGTTATTAAGATGACTTTGTGGATCTTGATAGTGACTCTAACATTGGTTACCTAAAATATCAATCTGAAAGTGACTATAAAGAAGCATTTAAATAAGATCATAGTCATTCATTTATAAGTTTTAGAAGGTCACAACTTCAACAAGTTGGTGAGAAACCCACCAAATAACAAGATAAAGAGAAGAGAGATTCTAGAATAGAGGTAATTATTCTTAAGAGAGGTAGTCCTCTATTTTCCTCTTTGGCTCCTAAAGATAAGTATATAGCTTCTTCCTCTTAGACTCATAAACTAGTAATTCATATCACTGAGATTAGTCATGTCTTATTTTATTTCATTACCTCTTTTAACATAATTTACCATATAAATAAAACCAAAATTCAGATGTCAAAATCTAAGTACTTGAGATCTTACCCAAATCAGTTGAATAGATTAGTCAAATATGTTCAAAGAAAAGGGTTGAATAATTTAGTCAACACCTCTAAAGGTATATTGCCTACTCCTAAATAGTTTCCTTCCTATAATAATGCTATTGTTACTTCATCCACACCCACTTCTACCTCCGAAAGGATAGATCCATTTTATGTCTCCCTCCTGATTAATGGATTTAAGTTAAGCAATTACATTCTAGATTATAGAGCTTCAAATAATGTAATTCTAGCTAAGGTAGCTAATGTTCTTGGTCTTACCTTGAATAAGACAATATGTAGGTGTTACTTAATGGAGATTCAAGTTACCTTAATCAAACAAATAAAAGATTCTTAAGCAGTCGTGGTATACTTTCTAGATAAAATATTAAAAAAGAGAATTCTAGTAGAAAACATTCTTGTTTCCCATAGAATATTACTAAGTAGGAAATTTTTCAAGGATCTAGGTGGAGAATTAAAAATTAATTGGTCATGTTCTCACATTATAATGAAAGGAGTGAATCAAAATATAAAACTTGAGAAGAAATCCAAATACACAGTTTCCAAATCTGATGATCTAAGGTCACACATTCTTTTTAAGGAGTCTAATCATGGAGTTTACTATCTTTAAATAGTCAAAGAGATTCAATAATAAGAGAAATAAGAAGAAAAGGATAAGATATGGATGTTATATTTTAATGGTAGTTGTATCTTTCTTGGTTCAAGTGTAGGGGTAGTATTGGTATCCTCTGACGATGAAATATTTCCCTATTCCTATAAACTCATGTTTAAAAACACTAAAAATATAGCTAAATATGAAACACTCTTCATAGGACTCGAAGAAGTGAAATAAAAAGGAGTTGGGCTCCTTAAAGCACAGGTTGATGTTGAATTGATAGTGAGACAAATCAAAGGTTAGTATCAAATGAAGAAAGACAAGCTGAAACACTACTCTGACCAAGTTTAGAGTGCCATGCTTGACTTCTCTGCTTTCTCAATTAGCTTTGTTCCTCAAGATCAAAACTCGAGATTTGATTCACTTGTTGTTACTGTATCTTTGCTTAGGATATAATAATAGCCAACACTCTTCATAAAAGGTAATTATAAAGTAGAGATGGTATACCATCCAAAGGTCCTAGATAATGTTGACTAGTGGCAAGTTTTCAATGATGATAATCAAATAGATGTGTTTCTTGAGTAGCAAGACAATTTTGAATGACTGTACATCAAAGGAAGTAACTCACATCCACCTAACATAATAATAGGTATTATTAATTCTAAACTTACTCATAGTCAGGATATAATTTAGTTAAAGGAAAATAAAATTCCTACGGGCTTAGTCTCCTTAGAAGAAATATTTGACAAACATGATAAGTTTCTAGAGAAAAAGAAAGAGTAAGGTGATACTTTCTCTCTAAAAATAGAGAAGATGAACCTAGGTAGTGAAGAAGAGCCTAGGATGGTTAACATTGATAAGTGTTTCTCTCCAAATGAAAAGGAAGCATTCATCAAGCTTATCATAAAGTACATTGACATGTTTTCCTCATCTTACAAGGACCACAAATCCTTCTAGTCAGATGAGGTGAAACATTATATTCCCCTCTAGCCAAAAGTGAAGCCTTTCAAGTAGAAGCTTCATCACCATAACCTAACTATCTTAGGTAATATTTTTTCCAAAATACAAAAATCCCTTGATGCAAAGATTATTTATCCAATCCATCATTCAGAATGGTTAGAAAATATTTTTTTAGTGAGAAATAAAAATGGGGAAATATTCTTATGTGTTGATTTTTAGAATTTAAATCAAGCCTATCTAAAATATAATTTGCCATTGCCCATCGTGGACCACACCCTATAAGTAGTTATCAGTTCAGAGGTGTTATCCATGTTGGATGGATTTTTTAGATACAATAAAATAAAATTTATTGAGGAGGATCAATACAAAACTACTTTTACAATGCCATGGGGAACATTTACTTATCAAAACATGCCTTTTGGGCTTATCAATGCTGGAGTAACCTATCATTGGGTAATGAATCTAGTATTTGCTCATTTGAAAATCAAAAGTATTATGGTATACTTGGATTATTTGAAAATATTTTAAAAACAAAGAGGTGATCACTTGGCTGATCTTGAAGAAGTTCTTATCTAATGCAAGACAAATAGGATTTCCTTAAATCCAAAGAAAACAATATTTGCTATAATTGAATGAAAACTCCTTGGTCACATAGTTTCAAAATAAGGGACCAAAATTGATCCAAATCAAGTCAAATCCATTCAAATTTTGTCTATGCTTACATCCAAGAAAGGTGTGCACTCATTATTTGGTAAGGTAAATTTCCTTAGAAGATTTATTCTTTATTTTTTGAAGTTGACTCACCACATCTCTGATATGATGAAAAAGAAGCAAGACTTCAAATAGAATGTTGAAGGAAAGTTTGCATTTGAAATAATTAAGGTAGTAATAGCTAAAGTTTTAGTGATAGTTTCCCTAGAATTTAGTAAATAATTCATTCTTTATTATTATTCCTCTGAGAATACAATGTCATTTATACTTTTGTAGAAGAATGATGAAAGAATTGAATCCCCAAAAGCTTTAATGAGCCAACTATTGAAGATATATGAATTGAAGTACTTATAAATAGAGAAACATGATTTTTTTATTGTCAAAACATGCAATTTTTTTAGGTATTACATTTTATCCTCACTAAAGTTTATGTGCCTAATACTATAGTCAAATCAATTATAATTTAATAGGAACTAGGATTACTGAGGGGCACTTAGGTATTAAGGTGTATAATTTTGATCTTCATATCAAATCTATAAAGATAGTAAGAGGAAGAGGATTATGGTGATTAATGATAAAGAGAAAACCTAAAGACACTCATATTGTGACACCTTCACACCAAGTTAAAGCAGATGAAGAGTTGCCAATGGTAATTTTTGTTAATCTTATAGATGAATGGTATAGTAAGATTGCTTACTTCTTGACCTATAGAGAATGCCCAAATAATTTAACATGTAAGGAAAAATATACCATCAAGATAAAATCAAATGATTATATCTTTTGGGATAATGGTCTATACAAAAGAGGAATTGATGGTGTATTTCTCCACTATGTGGATAAAGAGCAACAAACAAGACTACTAGAGTAGTTTCATGACAAGGCATGTGAAGGTCACTTTTTAGCAAGAGTCATAGCACATGAGATCTTATGAGTAAGTTATTTTTAGCCTACTCTATTTCAAGATGGTTTAGATTGGGTTTCTAAATGTTAGGCATGTCAACATTTTTTAGGATGATTCAAGTTACTAGCCTTACCTCTAAAACTAGTTGTTATTGGTGAACCTTTCTGACAATGGGGCATGGACATTATTGGTATGTTGAATCCCTCCTCAAATGCTAGACATTATTATTTTTTGATTGTTACTAACTATTTCAGCAAGTAGGTTGAATTTATTCTTGTTAAGCATGCCACTTCTAAAGTTATATGTGACTTCATCAAAGGGAATATTGTTGTAAGGTTTGACATACCTCGTTAAATTTTAATAGACAATGCAAACAACTTCTCCTATGTAGAATTGATTGAGTTTTATTACTCATATGGGATAGACTTGGTTCATGCTTCAAATCACTATCCTTAAGGAAATGGCCAAGCTAAATCAAGTAACAAAAATTTGATGACCATTGTTCGCAAGCTAGTGGATAATAACCAATGAACCTAACATAAGAAGTTGTTTCATGCACTATGGGTTAATAGAATCACCCTAAATAAAGCTATAGGTGTGTCTCCTTTTCACTTTTTATATGGAATAAATGTTGAGATACCAATAACCATAGATTTGTGTACCTTACAATTATATAAGGCCATTGAAGATAATACATATCAAGATTCATTAGACAAAAGAATCATGTTTCTCACTAAATTGCAAGAAGTATGTGTTCAAGTTACTAACCATTTGGTTGATCATCAAATGAGATTAAAGAATATTTCTGATAAAAATTCTTGAGATAGGTAGTTTAAATTTAGTGATTTGGTCATTTTATGGGATAAACAAAATGAATAGAAAGGGAAGCATGGCAAGTTTAACTCTCTATAGAAAGGGCCTTTCATTATAAATAACATTGTTGGAAAAGACTGTTTTATCTTAGCTTATCAAGATGGGATTTCACTATTGTTGCAATTCAAGGGGAAACACTTGAAGCTTTACAAGAACTGGATAATAGGGTAACAGATGTATGTATATAAATAAATTTTTTAGCCTATCTTTTGATTTTATTTTTGCTTTCATGTTGTTTTTTTTATTTTGTAGTTTTTATGACTAAGTTTTTACAAAAACTCCATACCCAATAAATAAGATGTGAAACTAGAGATATTGGGATCTCACCCTTGTTTCCTTCTTTATAATAGAGATAAATATGTCCCCACTTAAAGCTAGCTAGTCTCCCAAAAATTTCACACTTCAGATTTTGGGGTACCCCTATTAAAAATTTTACATTTTCATCTTATGAAAGTTAGTTGTACTTGTTGAACTAGTTATTTGAATAAAACCCTTAGTCTTTATTATTTGTTGTGTCTAATTTCTTACTTTCCCCAATTGCTCCTAGTTGCTCCAAAGGGTTGAAAATAGTTACCTAAATCCATCATTAAAAATCCATTTACTCATTTACTTTAGTAGATCTCAGAAGCTAAAGTGATTTGGCTCATTTAAAATGCATATCAAGTTCTCAAAACTACTTTACTTATTTGGAAGAAAGTGAAGTTCTCCCCTAAACCTAAATTACTCTACCTAGTTCAAACTGGAGTTACCAAGCAGCTTTACTTCATTGCCAAAGCAAATCAAAGTAGTCCCACAAACCTACCAAGCATTGCCCTTTGTAAACTAGGTTTTTAGCATTCATTTATTTTAATAAAACCATAAGTAAACATAATTTAGGTCTCCAAATCTGAGCTACTCATCAACCTAGACCTACCCAAGCTATTGAAAGTCCTTTAATTAAAAACCAAAATCAAGCAAAGTAATTCTAAAATCTCAACTAAAGAGGTTGAGGGCTTATGTGGCCTTTTCCATGTTTGTCATTAATGCATTGGAATTTTTATATATATTTGGGAAATTAAACCTCATTTCAACCTGGTAGCTAATTTATCAAACCATGTAATTACATCTACAAACCCCAAGCTATGTAATTTGAGCCTCTACAGCATCTTCAAGTGATTCTTGTTTTGACCCATTTGCACTTGATGTAGGTGGATCTCACCCATGTGCATTTTATATATTTTTATTTTTATTTTTCTTATTATTTATCTCTATAATTTATTTTTTTCTACCATGGATTTTCTTTGGTTATGTTTTATTTGTTTATGCCTTTGCTTTTCAAAGCATGTTTTGGGTGTTGATTAATCCATAATTGTGTTTTTAATCATTTATCATGTTAAAAGACTTGCCCAAAATCCTTTTTGAAATCAATTATTTAAAAAAATCCTAGAAACTAGATCCCTATAATAAACCCAAGTTTTGTAGAACTTCTTGCTTACTCAGGTTCCCCAATTTATCTGACATGGGTTCTCGACATTGAGTAACTGATCTAAAGAAACTTGATTCTCAAAATCCTTACCCTTTCAGGTTCTTGACCTTGATTTACTTGAGTTTCCATTTATAAGTAGCTTACCAAGGAAAACCTAATTTATTAATGACTTACTTACCTAAGTTTTCCTTCCCTTATTACTTACTTTGAGATTCATGAATGTAGTAGCTTACCACCAAGAAGCCAAAGTTTTAAACAATGAGAAACCCATAAAACACTACCCAAGACCTACCTAAAATTATTCCATATTCTTAATTAATTTAGGCTTTTATGTCTAATTAACTTTGTAGTGAAAACCTAAAGTCACCAACCAATGAAAACCTTAAGTTTTCTATATACTCTTAATGACCTACCTAGGTTTCCAAATGCTCAAGACTTGTGCAAATTTTAGACCAACTTGAGGTTGTGAAACCCTACTACTTGAAAATGAGGTACTTAGTTTTTCAAGTCTTTCAATTACTCAAAACCTAAGGCTTACTTAGAGATACTATAAGATAAATAAGATAAATCTCTTTTCTCAACCTTTCTAAACTAGTTGGAGCAATCGACAAGTGTTTAAAATCACTTGTCAAGGTCTTTAGAGATAGAAAGAGCTAATGTCTAGATCAAAGGGATCAAGAAGATTAGAGGAAGAAGTAACTAAGTTAAAGGTACAAGAAACATAAATTGAGGAAGTTCTAGAGTTATCACTTGAGGAGATACCTAAGTAGAGTAGCAATGGTAAAACAAAAGTTAAGAAAGATAAGTCACAAGAACCCAAAATGAAATATGAGTATAAGGGCTACCCTATTGAGTCAAGCATATCTTCTAAGCAAATAGAGATAAGTGATATAACCATGGGAGATGTGTCCCTAACTAAATTACTAGAGAGATATAAATCCATTTGTAAGACCCCACTCATGCATGCCTTGACTAGTAGTGGAATTTTACAATCTGTAACTTTCCCAAGCTTAGCTCAACTCTTTGAGTTTGTCTTAGCCTATGCCAAATACTATGACTCTATAACTAGGACTGTAAGTGATGTTGCTAGAAATGTAGTCATTAGATTTGATGTTTAATACTTTAACTACTATTTAAAGACCCTAGTACCACCTAAATTAATTGACATGATGATGGAAAAATCCAATAAATAATGGGGGAAAAAATTAATTGAGTGTATCAAGATAATGAATACTTCTTACTTGAAGAAGGTAAAACAAGCATCAAGGTTTCCAAAGTAGATTATGATTTAAGACTTGGATCAAGAAGTAGATGATATCACTCAATTACTATGTATAATCAATGGAGAGAAGAATGACAGATGTTTCTCATCATGGATGTATGCTTATCTCAAAACTATTGATGTCACTAAGAGCTCAACTAATATTTAATGGGAAAGAATTATGAGTGATAATCTAGATAAGTAATTAAAGGAAGTGATGCAAACTTTTGATTTCAAGATGACTTCATACCTTGTGTATGTAACTTCATCAAGTGGAGCCTTTTCAAGGCTAAAGACAAAAGGAATACTAGCAAGTGAACCAGTTTATGAGTATTATCCTCAACTAGTCCTTGTAGAATACTATAAGCATTATAAATTGGTGAATGATGGTTTCTTTCATGAGATTATTTGAAAATTAAATAATTATTTAAAGCATAGGAGAGTGTCAGATGAAGCTTGGGAAGTAGTATCATGGTATGGATGCATTTTCATTCATTTTCTTAATTTTTCATACACTAGAATTAGAGTTTTCTTAGGTACACCTATTCAATTACCTATAAATCCAAGTGACAAATGGATCTTGATGGAATTGTGTAGGTAACATATGTAATTACATGATTTACAGTCAAAAGATCACCACCCATCTATCATCTTTCCTATTATCATTGGCCACTACCATTATACTAGCATATACAAAGCTAGAAACATACAAGAGGAGATGTATTATCATTAAAATCAAACACATTTTGAGGATAGGGCCAACTTTGATTATAGAGGGTTAGCCCAAAGCATAGTTTCCCTAGAATACATACACATCCTAGTACTAGAAGATTTTTGGACTGACTATAGAGATGAGTTTGATATAAGAAGAAGGGATAATAGTATATTATCTATTAATAAAATCTATTATTTTAACTTATCAATAATTCCAAAAGATATGAAAGATGATGGAATTGTGACAAGTGATGCTTTTCATGTAGTAGGAGGATATAGTACTCCACTTCTAGTGATTATTTTTGGCAAACATCATGATAATAATATCTTAGATAGGATTTCAAATGTTTTAACACTGACTTAAACTTGGCTCCTCAACAAGGGATATTGTATGAAATAATTGATGAAGGATCCTTCTCATTCAAGCCAAAAAAGGAAGGATATAATAATAGGAAAGAGCATCCAAGGACCTAAAAATAAGATAAATCTCAAAAGGAATAGTGATGATACTTATTCAGTGGTCAAGGATAAGGAAACTATTTAGCCAGTTGTTTCTACTCCACCATTAGTTTCTTCTATTGATACAATTATTCCTACTATTTTCATCACTCCTTCTATTTCCATTTCCACTACACCCACTATTAACCCATCAATGCTAATGCCTCCCCCTAAGTCTCATGGAGCCAAGTGCCATGAGAAGCCTATTCAAAAAGACACTAGTGTTCCCCCTCCTCCTCCTCATCCATCATCTCCATCCATCTCACCACCACCTCCACATTCAATATAACAACCCACCCTTAACAAGAAATATTAAAAAATGACTACTAAGGAAGAGACTCCATCTCAGAAAGAACAAAAATAAAAATTGAAAAAAATAGTTGAGCTTGAGAAGGAAGATGTTGAGGAAGTGGTAGAAAAAGGAGAGGAATTTAAACAAGAAAGAGAGGTAGTTGAGATAGCAAAAGAGGGAGAGGCTAAGAAGGATAAAGAACTTGAAATAATAATAGGGGAAATTCTAGAGAACCTTAATCAAAAGGAGGTAGTTATTGAGAAATAATTAGATATTTATAAGGTGGTAGAAATACAAATCAAGTTGAAGAGCAAGTAGAGAAAGAGATTTAGAAAGAAACTCATGCACGTGAAGTTCCTTTTCAATACCTAGTGATTAGGGATAATTAATAGTAGATGGTGGTTTTTATAGATATTTCCACTTTCAAAAACTTCTAATCTTGGTTGGCTATCTAGACTACTCCAGAAGATAAGGAAGTGATAAACCTTAAGGAGATGGATTTACAATTTCTGAGGAGTCTAGATAAGAAAGGTAAAAATCCCAAACTAGACAAAGTGACTTCAAATTTGTTGATTGAATTTTGGAAAAAATTTCACAAATGTATAAACTCCCCCATAAGGTATAAATAAAAGTGAAGTTAAAAAAAAATATTTAATAATCACTAAAGTATCTTTTAGAGAGGTTACTATTAAGGGTTTAAATCAAGACACCCAAACTCTAATAAATACACTTTTCAAAAATATTGATGAAGAAAAGGCTACTAAGGCTAAATTAAAGGAGAAAAATGCACAACTATGTGAAATAATAGTTAAGGTAAGGTTGTAAAATATGTTCCACAATAGTCCATTATTTCAATGGAATCAATTGAGTAGTAGGTGATCACTGAAGTAGAAGAAACTGGGGATAAAGCAAAGGTTGTTGATGAATAAACTAAAAAAATGCACCAGAATGTTATGATACTTTTCCCCAAAATCCTAGGTATTCATATTGATATTTTAAATAAGTTAGCTAAGTTGAAGATAGTGTTAAAAGAGATTGAACTTAAAAATGGAATTATTGAGTTACAACTAGAAAGTCTACAAACAATAAATAGTTTGAATGAGAGAGCATTGATTGAAAAAAATATTTCTCTAAAATGGTCCTTAAATAAAATACAATAGTATAAATGTCTCTTATATTTTTGAATATGTAATTTGGAGGAAATATGAAAAGAAATGAAAACTTTGAAGGAGGAAGCTAGTGATGAAAAACCATATTTGGAGGATTTTGTTTTTGGTCTTATTGGTATTTGGTCTAACAATGTTCCAAGGACATTTGAGTAGCTATGGGAATAATTCAAATAGAGGATGGAAGAAGCTACAACTCCTTTTACATACAATTCTATCAAGGAATTAATCTAATATCAATAAAAAATAAAAAGATTTGAACCAATAATTGAGAAGACAAAATCTCAAAGTAAAAAGATAGAAAGGGAAATGCTAAGATTTGAACCAAGAATCGAGAAGACAAAAGATCAAAGTAGAAGGATAGAAAGGGAAATGCTAATATTTGAGATAGAAAGGCAAGCTCTTGCCAAGCCTGATGATGCAACCATACAATTCATGATGTCTCAACATATCAAGTATAGGGAAAAAATTTGATCTAAGGTTCATGAGGTGGAATAATTATTGTTGTGTTTCTTCCCAACAATTTCTTCTTTCTTCTTTTTCTCATTTTATTATGTTATATTAATTTTATTTGTAAAATAACTCTATTAAAAGAAATTACTTTTAAGTGAAGATTTTTTACAAGCTTACTTGCTCAAGTAGCTTACTTTGTAAAATTGTAAAAACTTAAGTAACTTGGCTAAAATTCCATTACTTGAAGTTATCTTATAAAAGTAAACTACTTCGGTGAAATTTATACTACATACAAAGAAATTTTATTTGATTCAAACAAAAACACTTGGAAGTGTTACATCTCATTAGCCATCGCATGCCACATAGTAGAATTTTTAGGAGGATGCCACTCAATGGTTTCATGTTTTAGCATAACACATGTGTATTGAAGAACTTATTCCCTATTTGAATTTTGGATCTAAAATTGTACAAATATAAGTGCATGCCTACATTCCTAGGGATGATAATTTTTAGAAGAAACCAATTGTAACCATTGTACAATAAAGTTAAGAAATATAAAACTTTATGTTTAGCTATCTAGACTGTTTTGTATGAATTTTTTTGAAAGTTTATAAGAAGGAAGTTTGTTTTTTAGAGAACTTTATGTCTAAGGGAATAAATCTATGCATTATATGAAGATAAAATGGTAAAATTTGTGCCATCTATTTATCTAAATTAAATTCATTACTTTGTTGATCACTTGTTGAAAAGGTTATCACCATTTTATTTTTATCTATTTGCATGTATACAGTGAACTCTGCACATCTATTTATTGTGAAGTGCATCTCTTTTATTTATTTCCTTTCTCAAGCATTGTAATATTTTATCTATTTTCCAATATATCTGAAACTTCATTTATATTCCCAAAACTATTTACTTACTTGTTGTAAGATCTCTTTGTTATGGCTCATGAATGAAGTGATTAGAGTAATACCCCCCAATTACAATAAATTGCACACAATTTATATAGTCTATGAATAACCATAAGTTTTAAGTAATTAGAAATAGATAGACATAATTGAATGAGAGATTTACCATCAAATGAGGGGGGTTTAATCTTGTGACAACCTAGGTAATGTTTATTACATGGAAAATATCTAGCCAACAAGATTTATCTTTGGTTTAAGGTGTCACAGGCTAAGATGTAGAAACTCCTTAAGACTTGGATGATGAAGATAACATCCAACATTATTTTAAACATAGGAAATTTTACCATAATGAGATTTCCACTAGATTGAAGAATCCTTCATGTGTATGTGTTTGAGG
The DNA here is from genome assembly GCA_037957365.1 of Torreya grandis. Lineage (NCBI taxonomy): Eukaryota > Viridiplantae > Streptophyta > Pinopsida > Cupressales > Taxaceae > Torreya > Torreya grandis. The sequence continues at coordinate 2,382,944 of JARHVA010002553.1, read as the reverse complement.
TTAAGATCTTAGAATATGAATGGGATAATATGATGGATGCCTATTTTGAGTAGGAAAATGATCTCGACTGTGAGTTAGTGGGCCACATTTTCTTAGATCAGGATAGCAAGGATAAATTTGATGTAAATAATGATGAATTTTACACTATTATTTAGACTTCTCTTCAACATTTTTAGTAGGAACCATAAACTAAATATGAAACTAAGGATAAAGGCAATGTTTCCTTCTCTACTAATAGCTCATCACATGCCTTTGATCCTACTATTGGACTCCCTACTAGTGGTATGGGGCTATTTTCAAATGATACTAAACATATCATATAGTAATGTGAACACTTTCATTTCTAACCTTAATATATTTAGTGAGACTAGAATAAAAACTGATAGGGATAGAATGGTGTATCATTTTCAAGAGTTAAAGATCAGCGAACTACTCTCTCAAATG
>JARHVA010002553.1:2300000-2375000 GCA_037957365.1 Torreya grandis | reverse complement strand
ATACTATTTTCATCACATCATAAAAAAAATATAAGAATTATGAATTGTAAGCTTGCTTACTTATACATAGAATCTCCTACATATTATTCAACCTTTAGAAAACCTTTAAAGTATAGTAATCATCACATTATAATGTTCAATATGTTAGTATACATAAAATTCAACTAATATTTAATCAAACAATACATCTTGCTCTTTTTATGTGATACACTCGATACTCTCATCCATCACATAAAAAGGGGATCATACATTAGGATTATCACATTATACATTTAACACATCATGTAGAATGTATAATGACTCAAAATATTAATAAACTATAAAATAAATATAAATATAATTAATGGCATCACATGACACACAAGTGCAATCAATATCAAATCAAATATTAAATACAAATATTCAAATAATGCAAAACTAGAATTTACAATAGAGTACATGTTTTGTTCAAATATTTAAAGTAATTTAGATACCAAACACATGACATATTTTGACATATTGATGACATACATATGTGCTCACTTTTAAAAGATAAAAACACAAATATATAAACAATTTAGTGCATACATTTATGCAAAAACATTTTAAAATTATCAAATTTATAGTATTTAAAATATAGTTACAAGTGAACATATAAATGCATAACATTTTATAACATTTTGGAAAATTTAAAAAACCAGAAGGCATGATGCTTGTTCAAGAATAATTTAATATCTCAAAGTTCAAATCTCAAAGGTAAAATATTCATTTAAATTAAAATATATGAGAAATGTAGACATTATAGGGGTAGGAATACCCTTCATTATTTTTTTATCATGCAAAATATAATCTACATCCATCTATAATAGTGTAATTCAATCTATTCTAGGTAATGCACATTAAATTTCAGTGATGTTCAATGGAATTAACATTAATTATTACAAATCCATTTTTTGGTTCCATATTTTGTTGTAGATGATGTACATTTGAGTCTAGTGACACTCAACAACCCTAGCATCACTTCTACAAAACCCATCATGGTTCCATATTTTTGGATTAATAAATTATGTACTACTTTTTATTTGTAATATTTAGAATAAGGAAACTTTCTAAATCATTGTCTTGATTAGTTAAATTTAAAATTTTAGACTTGATCATTCTCAATTCGTCAAATATTAAACATACACAATTACTCTATCTAAAGTGCTTTAGAAATGGGGCACATTTCTCCAGCCTCTCATCTTATGGCATGGGATCAGATCTAGATTAGTTACTCTAGTCAACATGGTCATTGTTATAGTGATACCCAAAAACATATGGCTCACTTTACCACCCAATGGACTTATTATTTCCTTAGTAATGACATGAATAGGACTAAAAACATCCTCTCTCCACTAGGCATAACACGAGAATTCTACATGCGTAACATAATAATGCATACATATAGATATACTCTTTCCTTGTTATCTACCTTTTGAAAGGTTATATTCAATATTTCAGATTTTATACATGGATACTACATGTGTTATTATAAATTATTCCATGACACATATTGTATAAATCAATTTTTTTAGTCACAAGATAAGGTGTGTCTACACACTCAATTTTTATTCTTTCCTTTACTATATAAATTTCACTACTAAAATAAATGGGGGTAGTTTTCAATGAGGGATTTAGTCACCCAAATTTGGTACAATATTTTCCTTTGTTTAATTTATTGTAACATTATACGTATAGATTATTGACAGTGAACAAGGTATCTATTGGCATATTCTACTTGGGTATTTTCTTTATTATTATATATGAGATTGTCTATTGGCATATTGTATTTTATTTATTCTAGTCTGTTATCCTTCTAGACAAGTGTATGATGTCTAGAGATGACTAGATTGAAGCTCTATTCATGAAGCAAAAACTTATCCAGGGGTAATTTTTGGAACTTCTTTCAAGTCACATTTCATATAATTCTTATTTTTATCTATTAGGTCTTATCTTGGGTCATTTAATTCACACCAATAGGTCCTAAATTGAAAATCAAAACATATATAAATTATATAAGGTATTAAGGAGGGTTATCTTCACTTATAAAATATTTTCAAATATTTTTCCATTCTTTTTATATATATTCTAAATCTATATTCAATATTTACAAAGGCTGAATTCTCATTTACATGCTAGTGCCAATCGTAAAATAGGAGATATAGCATCTATACTTCCATTCATAATTTCACACATACACGTATGTGGGAGAAATACACTTGAGTTTGAACAAAATTCAAAGTAATTGTAGCTCTTGGTCACTCAATGGGGATTTACCAAGGTCAATCCAACTCAATCCATTTTGCTTGATTTTTTCCCCAATTTGATACCAATTCACTTTTTTTAATAAACTACGGTTTTATCATTGCATGTATTTTGTCTAACATTTTAGATCTAAAATTTGTTTATCCCTAAATTTAGATTTTTAGGATATGGTTAATTATATATAAGTAGCTTAAACACAAGTGGGATAAACTAATTTATAACATGCCATTTAATTTCAAAATAATATAAATGAATATTCTGAATTATAAAACTAAGATATGCTAATGTAGATGATATTTTATGATTATGTAGCACCTTAGTCTTGTAAACTATGAAAACTTATACATTCTTTTTTCTTATTAGTTATACACTCTCTTTACTTATACAAGCCTTATATCTACTCTATCTTCTGCCCCTTGGCTTATCTCTTAGTTTAACCAATCTTATATTGATGGAAAAAACATTCTATCATGCCTAGAATGCTTAAAATGTATTTGTCTTACACCTCTATAAGAGTTGATCATGTACCTATTTTTATACTCCTTGGACATTAATGTTTGGGATAGATAGTAGTGTTGAGGTTAATGTCCTGACCTAATGTAAGTGTCCAATGCCCTAAAGTCATCCAATTTTCAAATGAAATGTATCCTAATGTCATCTAAAATACTTTAATGTGAGTTATTACTCCAAATTGATTGATATAAATACAAGATCAACCCTCATTTATTCCTCACCTATGAATACCTAATAAAATACCAATGAGCATTTAATTGATAAAAACTTCCCTATTTATTCTTATCTTTAAACTAGTCATAGGCACTACACATCTACAGGTCTAATGTAGTAAAGGAGTATCCCAAGATCCAAATTTACCAAGTTACAAGCTAGATCACTATTTAAATTGATGTACACACATTACATGATCCACATGTAATCCAACACATAGGATAAAACTACATCAATCTGAGGTCCTCTTCGAAGTATTATCTATATAGGTATCATCCTTTGGCAATGGGTTCATTGGGGTTAGCTCAACATCCTGTGTCCACTAATCCATATATTCCCAAGGTCACCTTGAAGATGGAAATCATGGGTTTTCCATTTCACAAGGAGTGATTGTCCATGACCCAAATCTAATTCACCAAAGTAAAGGTGAATCCAAACCCATAAGTATTTAGGTGGTTGCATCTTATTTCACTAGACATTCGATACAAAACACTATTATCAAAATCAGATAATAGTATCAATGTAACCATGCAGGGCTTACATAACTATCCAAATAGTTAGAGGCATCAAATCTAGAATCTAATAACTATTCTAAAACTATCTTCCTACTTAATTTTAGCCTATTATATATCTAGAATTTAATTAGAATCAAAACAAACAAAGTACTCTTCTTTGTCATTCTTATATTTAGTGTAGTTATGCTTTTCATATTTAGATGATCTCAACATAATAAATTCAATGTTTTCTTATATCTTACTTTAACATTTAATTGGCCTACTATAGATATTATTATCACCCTTGTGCCACTTTATTTATATATTCTTAACCCTAAGATTAAAGTTAAATATATACCCCACATCATTTCATTTTAGGGTTAAACATTTGGTGAACCTGATCTTTGAACATCAAACCCTAGGTCACTTAGGGTTTTTTCATTTTTTTTATTTTGTTGACCAATAATTGTTATAAAATATGTGCAACATGGATTTTTCCCTAGAGTTTATATGCCTCTTCTATTCAGTCCAAATTTCAATATTTATAACATTTGAAAATGACAAGGAATATTTTATTCCCCTTTCAAAATTTAAGGAGAATGACAACTTTGACCCCTCTAACCATGTTTATGTTAACCCATATTCAAAGGGTAATGTGTATCATAATACTATACAAAAATTGGGTAATGTTAAAACCATTACAACATACCTTGATGATATACATATGAATGCTAAATCTAAAATACCCAGGGATATACTTGTAAGAACCTAAAATATCTAATCACAATGATGACTAAGCTACTACACCACTTACAAAAGAGAAATCAGATTTTAGACTTAGATATCACTATATTCCAAAATCAGATTGTGCCATTATAAAAACCTAAGCATATTAACCTATCTAAGGTACCAAAAAGACAATTTACACATTCCTTAGTCCCTAGATTCATTACTCCCATGGCTACTAAAGTGATTGATTATATCTCTCCCCATCCTATTAAGGTTTATATGAGTTGAACTCTTCCCAAAGGATATGATGTGAATACTTATTATGATTATCATCAAGGATCAAAACACTTTACAAGTAGATTTTTTACCTTGAAGCACAAGATCCAAGATATTATCGATGATCAAAATCTTACATTTGAGGATCCTATGAAGGAAGTAGTTTCACAATAACTCAAAAATTGTCCACTCAAACAAGATTTAACAATTACATTATACATGGATGGTGCTTATTTTCAGCATAACAATAATCATCCTACACAAACAAAAACCACTTTCCATATAAAGCATTTTTAACATATTGGTTTTAACCGATAAAACTTGTAAACTAAGGTCACTTAGAAAAAATCCTTGGGAAACATAATAATACAAATTTATTATGGTACTAAAGTGATTAAAACATGGATTTAGGTTATTCCTACCACATATCCATATGTATTTACACTAGGAACTCTTTGGTTATACCAAATGGAAGAAAAAATGATTCAAATCAACAAGGTATTTCCTTTCCTCATGATGGCTAAATAATACATATTCCAAATGATATAACTAGCTCTTGTACTACACATGCAAAATGTGAGGAGTAACATGGTCTGTACCTTTTCAACCTATACAATCATGATGAAAATAATATAAAATATCTAACTTAAGGTTGAAAGTCATAAAATGGGGGAGATACCAATGATCATAAATTGGATAGGATCATAGCTTAGTATTTCTAAAATTTCCAAAAAAAATCAAAAAATAAACTTTTGGCACTTACATGTTCTATCACTCTTTATCATCCATGTGCTACTAGCATATTAATGGACTACATACTTAGCTACTCTTACCTACACATATATGTCACACTTATACATTAGATGTTATATATGCATATAAAAATACATGATACATTCCTATTTTATATGTTTTCCTTTCCCTAAACTCATGTCATATGGACATTAGGGGCATTTCCTTCTTATATCTTGATACACGTAGGATATATGATTGAATGATCACTCTACACTATCATGTATGAGATTACATATGTATTTAAACATGCCTATTATTCATGATTGTATATTACACAAGATATTTCATATAATATAAAATTTTCATAATTTTCTAACCATTAGATCCATGGGCCACTATGACATGTTTATGTTCATTGATTATGTTTTACTTTATTGCACTACCTTGAGTGTCTTGTCTTGCTTATTCAAGTATTTGAATATGTTCCCTTGCTTCCAAATCCCATGGTTATGTATTATTATTTGACATTCACATCATCTCATTATTTTTGGTATTTAATTTTAAATATGTCATTCTTGATTTCATGGACATTCGACTAAGTCATGTCTCTTCAATTGTGAGGCATTTGAACATGCCCCTTATTTTTGGTCTCTTTGGACCATTGTTTTTTGACTTGCTTTAGAGTGCTCTTATTTGTGTGCTTATTGATATTATACTATTACTATCTATATGTTTACATGATATTTATCATGTATATTAGGCCTACATGTAATCACCTTGGTTCTATGCACTTTAATGATACATTTACCTATACATGTTCCTACTATATGCTACATGGTTACATTCACATAGTTTATAGTTGTCTTACCCTTTTGAGGTGAGGTTACTCTTAGTTATTATTTTTACCTCACCTTAAAAGGGGGAAATATTAGTGGGGGAATTTTTGGGAAGCATTTTCTCCACACTTGGCATAGTTATTTAATTTAGTGGGGGCATGCTTTGGAAGTATATCATCCACACTTATTCAGTATTTGGTACTTACATCAGTTTGAAAATTTAGTGGGGGAATGTCATATGGAAATGGATTCCACATATTCATAATTTATAAATTTAGTTAAGAAATGATTTATAAACATGTTCTCCACATTTATTTAGTATATGGTACTTATATCAGTTCATAAATTTAGTTGGGGCATGCTTTAGAAGCATGTTATACACACCTAATTAGTATTCAACATCTCTAGTTTATAGTGGGGGAATGTTTTAGAAACATGTCCTCCACATTGGTATTTGTATCAATTTTATATTTCTCCATATATAGTGTGGGAATGATTTGGAATCATGTCCTCTAAACTTACATAGTTATCTAAATTGGCCACATCACACAGTTATATGATTCAGATTCATAGTTATGAAAACATTATATACATTAGTACATTATTATACATAGTTTCAACATGCACCATATCTAAGGTGCATATTATATGAAAATAGTTCCTAATATTTCAAAATATAAATCAATTGAAGATTCCAAAACCATTGAATATACTAATACCCCATGGACTTTTACAGACCATATTGAGATAATCTACTATAGTAGTTGGTTCACCATTTGGTATGGTTGAAATGATCAAATCACTCAATATTTATAAGTTTTCAATTTAGAATTGATAATACAAACTAAAAAAATTATAATTACCATTGGCTTTCATGGTTAAACTAGTCTCAATTATTTAGTGGCAACTCACTTTTACTCCGAAGTTGGGGGCATGTGCCTCTCTCTCTCTCTCTCTCTCTCTATATATATATATATATATATATATATATATATATATATAGAGAGAGAGAGAGAGAAATCACACACACACACACACACACACACACACACACACACACTTTAAATATTTATCTATATTTATTCTAATCTTAGTTTCATAGCCTTATAATGATACATATTTTACAAAATAACTTTCCCATAGGCAAGGTGGTTGCATTGACGCACATGTGTACTCCTAAACTTTAATATTTTATTTTAAATCTATTTTAAGTAAATTTAACCCAGATAATATGCATTAAATTTACAATATAACATTCTCTTGGTTACAAGTAAATAACCAATCGAATCACTCAAATTCAACTAAATCAAAGACAAGGTGTACATACACACCTAGGTACTTATTCCTTTCCTTTAAACTAGTAATTTCATTACTAGTTTAAAGAGCGGTGTAAATGATATTTTTTAATTATGTATCGCCTTAGTATTTTACACTTGGTAAACTCAGACCTTAGTTATTCCTCTTCATTCTACACTCTCCTTTCTTCCACAAGCCTCATATCTTCTCTATCTTGTGAGCCTTGGCCTATGTCTTAGTTTAACCAAACTTATATTGTTGACATAGACATTTTATCTTGGCTAGAATTCTTAAAATGAACTTATCTTACATCTCTACAAGTTTTGATCATGTACATATTTTTTTACTCCTTATTTTCATAGGTGTCTTTTTAAGTTGTGGAGCTAAAAGCTTCAACTTATTATAGACAAAGAAAAGGAGGATGCTGAAGTTCCAGAAGCACTGACATCAGCAGCATGACTGACATCAGTCATGATCAGTGCAGAAGGCAACTAGCATCGGTAGGAAGTCGGCTGACATCGGCAGCACCAGGCAAGTAGGGACCAACATCGGTCGCTTGTGTGTTCCAAAATTGCTCGTTACACAAACAGTTAGTTTAGTGAATGGAGTGTTTGCATGTAAAGGCAATTTCAAGTCTTGAGTTGTGTGGAAAATTATAGTAAACTAAGAGTCTAAGTTATTATTTAAGTCTGGGATCTATTTATAGACCCATTGGCATGTATTGTAAAGTGTGCTAGTGTAGAGAACAAAGTGTGTGTTTTTCCTAGTTCCATTGATGAGCTAAATAGGAAGGCAAGGAAGATCCTTCCATTGTAAGTATGGTCTTTTGAATTACAAGTTGCAGGTTCATGGGAGATCTACTTGAAGTACTTTAGAGTGCTTGGTGTACTGGCAGGGTTATTACTGACTGGTTGGAGAGGTGAACACCAATTCTATGTGTGAGTTGGTTGTTGGGACCGTTTTTGGTAGGAGAGTGTTTTGAAGAAGAATTACTGTACACTTGAGGTGTGGGAAGCCTCTGTAAGGTGGAAGAGTGTGGCACCTCTTTATTGTATTCTTTTCTATACAAGTATTAATATCAGATTGTATATTGTCTCTCATATTCTGTGCTATTGGTGAATTTTAGTTACTTGTGCTTCTGGTTATTTCCACATGTTTAATTACTTAAGTTTGGTAATCATATTGTGCTCTTTCTGAGGAGTAAGATCCTAACAAGTGGGATCAGAACAAGTGTGTTTGTTCTTGGATTCCCTGACAACTGGTATCAGAGATAAAAGCTTCACCTAAGGCAAATAGGAGGTTTTCAGAGCATGACAGTCACCAGCGTCAGTCAGCCAAAACTGACATCAGTCAGGGGACAGTGCAAGGGAAACTAACATCGGTAGGAGATCGGCCGGTGTCAGTCTCCTTTAGGAAGGTAGGGACCAATGTCAGTCACCTGTGGTAGTCATAACTACTGTTGACGACCAGTCAGTTAGGTGAACGCGGAGTTTGCATGTTAAAGACTAGTTTGAGTCTTTGAGCCGCTTGTCTAATTAGTGTATGCATGAGATCTATATAATAGACTCATGGGCTATATTGTTAAGTGTTGAACTTATAGAATCCAAGTGTGGAGCTTGGAGAGTTCTTTCCATGGTGGAATCAAGTAGGATTCCCCATGTATGTAAGATCAGGGTTTGATATGCAGCGTGTTGTAGGATCATGGTGGAGATCTACATGTGATAAGTAAGATTAGGTTGGTCTGTAGGGATGTGTGTATGCGAGGGTCAAAATAGTATTAGTGGGGGAGCAAGATCACGGTGACAACAATACATCAAGAGTAGGATCATGGTGAGATCTACTTGGAGTACTGGTTCGTACTCAGTTGTACTAGATGTACAATGAGGTGAACAACAGCTTGTGTTAGTTGTTAGTTGTGACCTATGAGAGAAGATTAATTAGGTGGGAAGATTACTTGGAGCCCTTGAGGAGGAAGCCTCGCAGAGGTGGAAGAAGAGTGTGATCTCTTTATTGTAATTTCCTTTGTAATGAGTTGAATACAATTGTATGTTGCCTCTCATATTCTATGTGTTTTCTCATTGATAGTTATTTGTTCTTCTGGTTATTTCCACAAGTTTAAGTTTCTTATACAATGGTAATCATGTGTGCTCTTAATTCTAACAATTTATGTCAGAGCTTTGGGGAACTTAGGTCCTATCGAATGGCATCAAAGTGAGGTTGGAGTTCTCAAAGTGAGTTTGACTAACAGATGGCCCAGATCTAGTTAGTGGTTTGTTGATTATAGGTCATTCACAGGGTTTATGATTGAGTAGGAGTATAGCAATGGTAGAAGAAGGTAAGCTAAGAATGAAGAAATTTAGGCATAGGATTAACACCACAATGAGTGTGGTGGCTTGTCTTCAAGTGGGAGCTTGAAGAGGAATACAAGCTAGGATGCAGATTGGATAGAGTACTGGTATGGGTATAGGTGCAACTCTTTATCTCCAAGTGGGAGATGGTTAGGGTGTGGAGCTAAAAGCTTCACCTAAGGCAAATAGGAGGTTTTTGGAGCATGACAGTCACCAGCATTGGCAAGCCAAAACTGATGTCAGTCAGGGGATAACGTAAGGAAAACCAACATCAGCAGGAGATCGACCAGTGTTGATCACCTCCAAGAAGGCAGGAACCGACGTTAGTCGCATGTGGCAGTTAGAACTACTATTGACAAATAGTCAGTTAGGTGAACCCAGAGTTTGCATGTTAAAGACTAGTTCAAGTCTTTGAGCCGCTTATCTAATTAGTGTATGCATGAGATCTATATAATAGACTCATGGGCTGTATTGTTAAGTGTTGAACTTGCAAAATCCAAGTGTGGAGCTTGGAGAGTTCTTCCCATGGTGGAATCAAGTAGGATTCCCTATGTATGTAAGATCAAGTTTTGATATGCAGGGTGTTGCAGGATCATGGTGGAGATCTACATGTGATAAGTAAGATCAGGTTGGTCTGCAGGGATGTGTGTATGCGAGGTTCAGAACAGGATCGACGAGGGAGCAAGATCAAGGTGACAGCAATACATTAGGAGCAGGATCATGGTGAGATCTACTTGGACTACCAATTTGTACTCAGTTGTACTAGATGTACAATGAGGTGAACAACAACTTGTGTTAGTTGTTAGTTGTGACCTATGAGAGAAGATTACTCAGGTGGGAAGATTACTTGGAGCCCTTGAGGAGGAAGCCTCACAGAGGTGGAAGAAGAGTGTGATCTCTTTATTTTAATTTCCTTTGTAATGAGTTGAATACAATTGTGTGTTGCCTCTCATATTCTGTGTGTTTTCTCATTGATAGTTATTTATTCTTTTGGTTATTTTCGCAAGTTTAAGTTGCTTATACAATGGTAATCATGTGTGCTCTTAATTTTGACAAGTTTTGTCAGAGCTTTGGGGAACTTAGGTCCTATCATGTCTAGTGCTTTAAAGTCATCCAATTTGCATAAGAAATGTGTTGGCTCCCATTTGTACACCCATAACATTCAACCTTACATACTTGAGAAGAATGGCAAACTAAAATGAGAAACCACTGATATATCATTATGGCTAGGGAAGGATTTAACATCTAAAAAGGACCGAACAAAGGAAATGACTAGCAGGTACCTATAGAGGGTATGGTTAATTCCTTTCTACTTTTGGCTCTACTTGAACCAAGGTGATAAGACCTATTAATGTATATTTATCACATGAAGGAGTTTAACACTTCAATCTTAATGAGGATTATTGGTACAAAAATGGAAATATGACCAAAGCAATATGTAAACTTATACACTTTACCCATGGAAGGTTATCACACAAAATGCATAAATACTTTATGTCATACACAAGCTACTAAATATATATGATGATATGACTACAATCTCCATTTTATAAAATATTCGACAACAGGGGTTAAATAAAAAAATGTAGCACTAGGATTTCAAGTACAAACTATAAGCACATTTCAAGTACACAAGATCTTACATGTCTACAATACAAATAACACTTATGATATACAAATAGTGTGTTATCTATAATTTAAAATAGTTGAAAACATATTTATTTAAATGATAGATAAATATATGAATGGATAGTAAGTGATCATGGAGGAGTTCACAAAATAGCTATATTATCTTCATTAACAAATGTTGTTTAGTTTAGAAACCGATAAAAATAAAACCATACACAAATGATCCTCAAAAGATTATAATCAATAATACAAATTACCCTTCAATAACTCACTCCAATTGAATTCATGAGCCCAAGACTACCCTTAAAAGGGTTATCAATGCTCTACTCCCAAAGCTTGAATTAGAAAAGATTTTATATTCTGATTCTAGACCCTAGATGACTACCACAAAGAAGAATACATCAAATAACTAATCTACCAAACATGTAAGATATAACATTATACTTCAAAAATAATAAGGAACAATAAACCATGATAGATTTCATTTAACAACTAAATCAAAATTGAATACAATATGTCTTGATAATTATTTAACAAAACACTAAGTAAAATAATTTTATAATAAGGGAAACATCTTGAATGTTCTTAAATCTTGCCAATGATTTTACAATAGAAATCAATTTGTCACCATAAAATCACATAGGGAGGAATCTCCAAGCTATAAATTCCAACTCAAAAAACTAACTAACCATTACAAAGGGACATAACCCCTTTACCTATGCAATTCTAGTTATGCCTAGAATATTCCTAAAGATGCTCTAGCTAGAAAATTCTTTTGTGGGCCTGGAATCTATTCAACAAGGTAAAAAAAATGATTCTTCAGATTATGATCATCCTTATGTGATGATGATAAGCTCGATACTCCACTATGATGGAATATTTTTATCTATATACATGGATATCAGTCCTATAATAGATAAAATAAACCTTTATTTACTTGTATAAAAAATAAAGACATCCCTTTCTTAAATGAAAAACCAACTCTAAAAGGGATGTGCCACTAATGGGAAAGGTACAATGGTTTCTTAATAAGAAATGTGGAGAAAGAAGAATAATAAGAAAGAGAAAGTGAGGAAGAGGGAAGACTATTTCCAATTAGGAAGAAACTAAAATACTCAGTCATGCTCTAAAATCAATGTTGAAATTTGAATCTTTCACCAACTTGTTTAGATAATTGGTATACCTATCAATCATAGAGGTGATATCCTTTTTATTCAAGCCTACTTACTATTTGAATTTTAAATTATATTCCTGAAGCTAGGTGGAAATAGTTTGAAGCATGGCCCAATGAGTACTTTGAGTTGCTCACAATCCTTCTCAAGTACCACTAACTGCCTTATCTTATGCATATCAAAGGCTCCTTGAGGTGCATCAATGAGGCTTTTAAAGCCACTATATATTGCCTCTTCTGTTGAATCACCTACACCATCAAGGTTCACCATTTTTATAAGGGTATAATCTATGTATTTAGTCATAGTCTTGAGAGACTTCTCTTCTCCCTTAGGATCAAAGATGCCTTCTTTGAGCAATGTCAGTTGATGTTTCACCACCAATTGATACTCTCTAGGCATCTTGTGATAATCTAAAGATTTGATCTTCTCCACCACTAAAGTGTATGTGCTTGTATTACATATTTCATCTATTTTGGGTTGGATCTTCTCCTAGTTATTTACATTTATGTTGTAAGAAAACATCTTGGTATCACACTCTCCTTGTTTATCCACTATATCATCAAAACATTCCAATGTTGAGTGAATAAATTACTTGGCTCTAGTGCTCAAATCTTCTTGCCACTCTTTAGTTACCTAGCCTCTATATTTTAATTAATCAACTTAGCCAAAATCAAGTTAATTCATAGAGAAAAGAGGAGGGTCCAAGGCTCTACAAGAAGTTGGAATTATGACTTTGGGCTCAATCAGTAACCTAGGATTTCAATTCCTCAATGGTGGATTTATCCTTGTCCATTCTATGGGACACAATGCTAGCCAAAATTTGTGAGCTATGCTTTAACTCATTTCTATAAGTCTCCACTAGATCATACCTATAAACTATGTAGCTTTCAAGGGGAGCATCCTTCTTTAGAGCACCAGGTGGTGGAATAGCTATCTCCACATTTATTTGTTTTTATTAGTAAATGTGGTCTTAGTAAGTGGTTTAGCCTTCTTTGGAGGTTTGACCTTATACACCTAGGTGATCATCAAATCTATATCCATAAATTTAATTGAAATTATCCTTTTATCCTTTACCTACTCTTTAACCCAAAGAAGGGGTCTAGTCTAGAATATCATTGGAGTCATTGACCTTGATGTAGGATTTGATGTAGCGAATGGTGGTATTATTAGAACATTTAACTAAGGGAGTATCATGAGAGAAAGATATAAGCCTAACATAATTTTCTTAGCTTCCTCATATCACTTTCTAATTTATTACCCTTCTTTCTATCTCCTCTTTCCCATTCTCTGTTTGGCTTTATCTACTCCAAGACTTCAAAATCCAACTTGAGTTATTGGGACCCCATGAGTAATCTGTCAATGGACCTTCTTTATTCCATAGGCTAGGTGAAAGGTTCTAAAACTAATTCACCTTCTTTACCTAATTGGGTACCCTAGATGGAAAAAGATATGGTATCTTCCTTATTACCTTAAAGCAACTCTTCACCAATCATGGCTTCAGTACCTTCATGTCGAACAGGGTTGTAAACTTTAATATGATAGAGAACTCCCTAAGGTACTTCAATTAAAGTGCCATCCCTAGACACTCCTACCTAAACATATTTATTTAATTTATCAGCTTCCATATTTGGTTTTGAAGGGGTGTGTGTAGCCATTTATAGGCTTGATCCACCACCTTCTCCAACATTTATTCCTTCTTTAGGTATAAAAATTGACACCTTTAGAGGGGAATAAACATTTGGTGATGCTTTGATGGTTGAAACAACATTTGCTTGTTCTTCCCTTTGTGCCTCCACCTTTTCACTATTGGTAGGTACTTGTTCACTATGCATTAGTTCCTCTCTAGCCTTCTCACCAGATGCATATACTTTACACTCTCAACACCCTTGCCTTAGTTTGGTGTCTAATTGATTACATTTTTTACAAATGCCTTTGTGTTAGAGGAAAATGTCTCCTTTTCCTAAGGAACATGGTCCTATGTAGATTCCTCAATCCAAACTTAAACCACATCATCAAAGGCTAGAGGATCATCTGAAAATAAGAATAATCCTACCATTGGGACCTTCATTAAGGTCTATGGCCCTTCCCTTAGAGTTCTTTACCTTATTTACACTTAAGGGGGAGTATATATATGTTATCTCTTCATTACCTTAGTAATAGGTTTTCCTTCATCTAAATACTCATCTCTCATGTTCCTTAAATGATAAGCATATGAATATTGCTCTTTTTTTCTCTTTAAGGACGTTTCCTTGGGATGCATATTTTTTAATGTGACTTCCTTCTTCTTCCTAAGATTCTTAACCATATGTTGTAACATTTTATTTGGCCTCTTTTATCTAGGCTACTCTTGATCTTCTTCTAGTCCCCTCTTTCTCATGTAGGTATATGAAGAAGGATCAATTGTAAGTTGTTGTGTAGGTGAATCAAGTGGGGAAATAGTTAGAATGGCTAGCATTGTGGGACTTTCCTCAGTCATGATGTATATGGGAGTGGCACTAGTTAGTTTCACTTCTCCTATAGCAATCTTATCCCAATTCTCTACCAAACTTGTCAATTTTGAAAATAACAATCTCATTTTGGATCAAGAGGTTTTTATTGATTCTACATCGATATTTCTAGATAAATTAATATCACCTACCTTTCACTTCCCCTTACCCTTGTTTACTATTGGTGGGGCTGAAGGATCACCCATGTATGCTAGCAGAATGCCTTTAGTTCTATAACTTGTCAAAATTCTTGAAGGGGAGGGATATCATGTCCACTAAGATAAACCTCATGATCCTTCAACCACCTAAATTTTCTCCTCATAATTTTAAAATTCCTCCATGTCATGGATTCATTCTCCTTGGTAGTGAAGTCAACCTATGATATAAGCTAGATCTCAATATTTTCCTCTGTGTATATTGATGCCAGCATCATCTTATTATCCACCATGTATTTAGGGAAGAGAGCAATGTTGTAAGTGATAATTTCATGTACTATAAACCTCATGTAATCTAATTTCTTGACATCTTCTTCAATGGTACAATCAGACCAGATGTCCTCATAGTGCGCTTGGTGAAAAACTACACCTATTATAGTATTTATCAACCACCTTATATCATAGTTGGGTCTAGGTGGCATTTTGTCAATTATATAGTAGCCCATTTACTACTCCAATCCTTTTTCTTTGGCTAGAGAAAGACATATGTAGTATCCTATCTATACTAAAAACTTAAAAGGGTTAATAATTTTCTTGGTGGCAATCATCTCATGCAAATTCACCATTTACCTACTCAATTACATTACTAAAACTTTGTCATCCACATACATTGTAAAATTATAAGGGGCACCCGAGTAACCACTCAGCTTGATGTATGTGAATGTTTTGAACTAAATATATGAGGCACTAAATCTATCAATTACCTCCATGGTTACCTTGGACATTCTATTAAGACTTCTTAAAGGGAATAAAATTCTCATCATAACATTGAAGTAGTTATACACTCTATAGAATTTATTTTTTAATCCCTCTAAATTCATTTCTAGGCATACTTCAGATATCTTCATTCCATAAGTGTTATTTGTGAGCCTTGGGAAAGCCCTATTATGTACCAAGCTATACAACAAATAGGAATACATATAGAAGGTACCTGCGAATTCATCCTTTGAAAAAAATTCACTATGAAGTTGCATCATTTGATTATGTAAATTATCACTCAAGATAGTTTCCCAATCCAATTTCTTGTCTCCTTCCAACACACAGATCAAGATCAACAACATCCATGGTTCAAAAAATTTCATAGTGAGAACACCATAAATTCAAGATACCATGGTAATCATGTATTGAGGTAATTCACTAAACTTTGTGAGCTTTAGATTTTTTGTAATTCAAGAGACTTTCTACCTCTTCTTAGCTAGCCAACAAGATTTCATAATGTCCCATACCATCTTGTCCTTTTATTCTATGTAGTGTTGGAACTCCTCCAAAGTAAGTGTGATACTCTTAGTTTGGGGAGGAATTTTTATCATAGTGTTGAGGGCCTTGGGGGTAAATGAATGTACAACTAATTGAATTCCATCCAATATATTCCTAGTGCCTGGGTGATAAACTTTAGCACAAGAAATAACTAGCTCAAGATACAGGGTAGCAAAAGGGAATGCTAATGCATGGACCATGTAGCTCATGTTGAGTTTAGATATAATTGGGAGAGGGTTAGGTCACTAAAAAACATTTAATAGGGACACAAAATCCAACCCTTAAACATTTATGTCCCTAATTCCATCAAGAATATAGGTGATATTGCTCTTTACTAATGTAGAATATGTGGCCATTTTTCCTTAATTTACTAAGTGAAATATTCTATAATGAGTTCCTCACACTAACAACTCTCCAGATATCCTCAAACTTACTTTAATAATACAACACTAGATATTCAAGGGACACTTACTAATAATTATGAGAGTTTCACCTAGAGTTAGAAAATCCTCAAAGAATTTGTTGTAATCAATATTTTCATGTTGCACATCATTCTAGCACACAAATCACTTGAAGGAACAAATATTATCTCTAAAGTCAAAGGTTGAACTCAAATGAAAATAAATTTCTAGTTATAATCCCTCATGTTTTAAAATTAGGGTTATCATTAATTCTTTAAAATGAAATGGCTAATCACCAACTACCACATTAATTATTTGAGTAGCTTTTGAAAAAATGGAGGTAAGTGTGTTGATGTTTTTCCTTTGCAACACATAGACCTTCCCAAGAAAGATTTACTTTATAATGCTTTCTTAGGTCCTTAAGGACTTTCTTGCATGCTTTCCATCTATCATCTCCTTTTGGTGTAATAGTGCAAGATATCCCAAGCCTTTAACAGAGTATACAAACCCTGCATGCCATTACCTCAAGAATTTAGGATTTTAGGGACATTTTAAACTTGGCTTGATTTCAAAGTGAGGGAATATTCAAAAAGGACTCGACACTTAAAATCCCTGAAAGCCTACCACATGTCCCAAATATTAGCTTGCACATTTTGGTACTCACATGTTAGAGACATTTAGAACCTTTCTTACCAAAGGGTAATTAGGGAAATCTTTAAATGAGGACTGACACTCTACAATCCTACATGACATCCTTTTCATCTTATTTACTTAGACAGTCAAGCCCTGGAAACTTTTTGCACCTTGTTCTTAGAACCTAAACCCCTCGAGAATATGCCACATGTCCTAATAATATGTGAGTTCATATTCTCAGCCAATTTTTTACATTCACACCATTTTTTTGATATATGGATTGTAGGATTCTCCTGATGCTTGAACATAATCTCATAACTTAATCATTAAAACCATTGAAGGTGCAACAAGTCTACTTCCTCTCAAGCTAATAATAATATCTTATATCTTCTAAAAATACCCCTTGGGAGTTCAAATAGGAGTGGAATAACACTCCCACATAGTAAGACAAAGGGGATGACTAATTATGAACATATATTCCAATCTTTTGAAAGACTAGAAAAAGTGACTAAACATTGACACTCATTTAGTTTGGACATGGTAATTTTAATGATAGGGGCCCAATTGCTCTAGTGAAATTTTGGGGATTAATAAAATGTATCTTAATGGTTAGTCTAAATTATTTAATGTGAGTTATTAATCCAAATGGATTATGTATACACCCTAAATTGGTTAAGCAACCACACATATCATGTCTTTTCATAGTCCTCTGAATAGGAGACTCCAACTAGAGAATATGAGCCTTGTTCACATTAGCCATGTATTTATTTTACTTATCTTGGTGTTATTTCTTATTTTTATCACCTCTTTGTTATCTTAGTTAATTGACCTATACCCTAAAAGATGCCCAAACTTTTCTTGTTTTAGTCCCAACCTATTTTTTTTGAGTCTAAAACAATAGAATTCTAGAGGACTATAATGCCTTCTATTCTTATCCTACTTAATGTTATTGTCCAATAGTCATTTAACCCTTCTTATCCCCACCTTTAATTTTTATTAAAAAATTTAATGTCAGATGATGTGAATAAAACTCCCAAATTCAAAATAAAAAGTCTCTTATATAAATTAATTAACAAGGAATTTTATATCTAGCACTTACTACTTTGGCACACTAAATAATTAAAAATCAGTGAAGAGTATAGCTTAGAGTTTTGCATCACACATATATTTGCATGTTTGATCAAGGAAGGACCTATGTAAAAGTTTATTCTTGCATATACCATGTGTGTTGATTATGCATGTTCCCTAAGGGAGAACTACATTTGATTTGAGACCCTAGCATGAGTGTTAATGTAGACAGTGATAAGGATAACATGGGTTCTATATCATGTGATCATAATTCCCCTAACCCATTTTTTTCCCTTTAGGATTTTTATATGTTTGTTATTTTGTGTGCGTAGAAAAACCTAGGGTTTGATAAGAAAATAGGACATACAATGGCATAGATAGGTGATCATGAATAAATAAGGACACCTACAGGACATTGAGATTAGACCATACCAAAATCTAGAATTAGAAATAGAAATGGACAATAGTACTGAAAATTGAATAACAATGATGGATGTTCCTATTCAGACAATAGTGATCAGTGCTCCTATTTAGACAATAGTGATGGATGCTCCTATGCAAACTCAATGATCCTATCTTTTCATTAAATTAAAGCTAGATTTAGGTTTATAATACATTCCAAATTGTGCATATCCATTTTTAGCCTCTGTATCAGTCATCTTAGTCTATTTATAGATAATTTATATTTCTTCTTATTTGTTTCTATGTTCAGGGCTATAATTATTGCTATATTATGCAGTAATTTAATGATATAAACCCTTAATTAAAATATTAATAAAACTCTATTATTCCAAAATTACCTAAATAATTTGGTGAACTTGACTTACTTTGAATAAATCTCAAATCCTAGGTACCCTAAGGGATTTCCTTCTCATTTTTGTGCAAAAATTCAATTCCAAAATTTTGATTTTGTATAAATTTTTGTACATTTGTTTTATTTAAAATTTATTTTAGAATTAAAATTATTGCAATAATTTCAAAACTCAAAAACTCAAATCCAAAACCCTAGATTTCCAAACTATGTCCTCAAACCACAAGCCTTCCA
The DNA here is from genome assembly GCA_037957365.1 of Torreya grandis. Lineage (NCBI taxonomy): Eukaryota > Viridiplantae > Streptophyta > Pinopsida > Cupressales > Taxaceae > Torreya > Torreya grandis. The sequence goes on along the minus strand of JARHVA010002553.1, from coordinate 2,355,371 downwards.
CCCTTACAATTTTTAGATAAAATTTTTGGAATTTTTTCAAATTATTTCAAGTGTCAAAAATATTTTCAAAATATCTATGTAATTAGTCATTATTTCATTTATTTTCTTAATGATAATTCTACATAATCTCTTTGGTGAAAGTAATAAAATGGCCACTAAGGCATTTCTTCCCTCTCATCCTATAGATAAATTTATAAATTTCTCTCATAATTATGATAATGAATGGACAAATTTTCAAAATTGCACATTAGCCAAAAATGTGGAAAATGATTTAATTTACAATGAAGACAATTTCTATTGTTGTAATGAAGAATATGATCATGCATATAAAAGTGATAGTGAAGAAAAATTAGATGCATCTTCTTCTCTCAAACCTATCTATTTTCTTCCCTCTTCTAAAGAAAATAATTTTGATAAATGGGAAAATTACCGTTCACTTCATTTTCATATTCAAAATACATCAAATGCACAAATTAGTCATAAAATTCCAAGTGAACCTCTCATTGGTTATTATTTAATTGCATTTGAACTCAATTTCTCCCTCTCTTTTTCTACTTCTATGTTCAAATTACAACAATATAAATGAAATAGAATGAAATTTCCAATGCATAATTAAAATTATCCATCTCATGTTCTTAACTCTACTTTGTTATCTCAAACAATGACAAAATAATGTTTAAATGATAATTCTCTTACTCTTACATCTCATATTGTAAATTAAAATAATGCATGCACTTCATTCAAGGATAACATAGATGCACATACTATTCTAATTTTACATGATAATTTATTGCACATTAGAAATAATTAACATCTTCTCTTACCCCTCTCCCTAGTGATAATAGAAGTGATAATCAGTATGATAGTGAACATGCAAATGAATATGATAATGAGAATGAATATGAAAGTGATACTTCTACTTTTACTCTTTCAAATGAACAAAATTTCAATTGTGATAATGCACAAAATAATGATGAATATTATGTATATATTGAAGAATAAAAGGTGTCTCATACTTCTAACTCTTTTCTCACTCCTCGCAAACATAATGCATTACAAAATGTTGCTTCCACTTGTATGCATGATTCTATTTCAAATGATGTACATATCAATAATAACATCACATCTTCTATTTAATTAGAATGTGATTCACTAAATACTAAATATTCTAATGAATCTCCCAAGCCACCCCCTACTACAATAGCACCTATTTCTCACTCTTCACCCAAAGAGAATGGTAGCCCACATCCTTTTAATAAGGTCCAAGTTACCATTCCTCCAAAGGTTCAAGTGAACAAACCCCCTCTCTATGATCCAATTGCTAAATGTACAATTCCCATGGCTAAAATAAATGATCAAATTCAATGTTTAAATGAACCACTTAAAGATAATAATATTCCATCCCAAGATATTATTTATTTGATGTATGTAGTTTGTGAATTAAAACACCGAATACATCTCCTTACTTTGGAAAATAAGGCTTATAAGTCTTAGATGGATGCCAATGACTTACATGGTAACCTTGTTTTGAAGACATTTGTCAAATCTTAATTTCCTAAGCATTTCTAGATAGAATCATTGCCTCAATTTGATGGAACTATAAATCCATTCGTACGCCTTCAAGCCTTTAGAAAGGCTTTGCCATCTCATATGAGTCCTTTGATTCCACTTAAGTTGTTCCAGTAGACATTAGTGGGTAATTCATTGAATTGGTTATTTCATCTACTCTATATTGGTTATTTTCATAAATATGTTGACTTAGAGGAGGCATTTCTAATATATTACATATAAAACATGGGCCCTTATGTTATATATGAGAAACTTGCCACATTACATCAGAATTCTTTAGAGCCAGTTAGTGATTATATATTACAATTCAAGACTCACATCATTATGAATGATTTATAAACTAATAGATTTAGATATTCAACATATATTTATTAAGGGTATTTTCCAACCCCTCATAGAGTATATTTTATATTAGATAGAGTCCTCTTTTAGGAACTTATGTTATACAGTTTTATCCTTAAATAAGAAATTGGGATTGATTAAGTTAGATTCAGTTGATCAATTTATTCTATATTTCACACCATTACCTCCATTTATAGCTCCTAACACTCAGTATCCAACATGTATAAAAAAAGATAGGATACCATAGCCAAAAAAGAAACCAATTAAGAATAGAGAGCTAGTTTTCAAAACACCACATTTATTATGCACTATAAAGAATAGTAGTAGAGCATCACTACAGTTTGATTTAGATCAAGATAACCCATATGTCATATTATCAACACTACTAGATATGAGGTTAATCATGTTTCCTTCTACTCATCATCAAGATCCACATCTCTTACATAGGCAGCCACATCAACCCTTTTATAACTATAATCACATCTATGGACACAAAGATAATGATTGTTATGGACTCAAGGACTATATTAATAGATGTGTAGATAATGAAATCATAGTATTCACACTAGGGGCACTGAGATCTCATCCATCATGGATCCATAGACCTCATTCCTCCATGACTAAGTCATCCTAGGACATTCCTTCATAGAAATCATTAGTTACTCATCATGAGAGTAATATAGTTTCTAGGATAGAGCCTCATAAGAGATATATTATCCCACCTACTCAGAGGGTTTGTAGACTAGTATAATGAGAGAAGCCTACATATATCATTGTATTACATAGTGTAGTTTCATATAAATATCTAACATACAGTTAACACAGTAGAGTTTTTAGGGTCCTATAGCACATAACAACCTGATATGATTAAGATTAGATGAACCCACATCATAGAGTACTGATCCAAATAGACATTCACTATAGTCAAGTTTTTTGGGACTTATTTCACATAGAAACCCACTATTATTGAGATTATATGATCCCTCATTATAGGTTGAATCTCCATCTCGATCTATTGCTCAGGCATAAGCATTATAGCAGAGGCCACAAGGTGTTATTTCACATAGTAATACATTAAAATTGCATATAGATGAGCCTTATTCATAGCACATACTATTATTTACACATCCATTAAGGTTTCATCTTATAAATTATCCATGTATATCCATAATTAGTGCACCATAGACAACATCAAATAAAGGGTATGTTCCTACACAACATGAGTAGTATGGCCACTTGTTCAATTGGCCATCAAGGTTTAGATAGTGATATATTAGACATAGGGATGATATTCATAGGGTGATATTTACATCCCCTTCTACTAAAAACTAACATTCCTATTTCCAAATAACCATCCCTATCCAAACCAAATTATCTAAATCTTGATCTTCCCAATATCCTATTTTACCAATTTTAAACCAATTCACTTTATCAAATAAATTTACCAATTCAAAAAAAACAAATTTTTTAAATCACATATGATTCAAAATCAAAATTAAAATCACACTTGAACCTATAAACAACAATAAAATCACATCCTAAATACCATTTTACCAAACATATGCAACCTCAACATCAATGCCAAATCAAGTATTTCTAATCAACCATTTGCAATAAATATACCAATATGCTCCAAATTCCATAAAATAATATACATGAGTCAAAATTAAACATTTATCCAAATATATATAATAATTATTCAATGCATATACACTAGTATCAAGTACAATCAGTCATGAATGGGCATTAAGCCCTCACTCTCAATCTCACTCTCTCTACCAGTGTTAGTCCCATAATCTACCCTAGCACTCGATGTATCTGCACCTCCTCGAGCTGATACATGCCTCTTTAAATGAATCTCTCACTCTATTATCTGACCATTCTCCTCACATAAGTATGCATATTATCTCTAAATATCTATATACTCATCCATGATCCTTATACTAATAGATCCAAAATTAGGTGGGGGTATCTTACGCCCATCTAGCTCAGCTCTTAGCTCATCTATCTCTCCTACTACCCTAACATATGTAATTATTGTTATAGTAACCCTATCAAATAGATGGGAATGGATACTAGTTTTGACCATCTCTCTCTCTATCAATCCCTCCTCCATCACATCATTAGGTATATGCCATGCAACCTCTTAGAGTGTCAACTCAATTATTGTCTCCTAATAATCATCTCCACCTCCTACCCTAGCTTGTGATTCATCTTGAGCACATCCCACTTCAATTGTACAAAAATTATGACACTATGTTAGATATATACTATGAAATCAAACTAAAGCATAAATTTATATGTATTTCATATATAATCACTGCTTACCTCCCATCATCTAGATTAGCTCAAGATCCTCATAATCTAGAGCATCTCTTACCTTAATAGGGAACAATAGATCCCACCACATGGTATATGAATCTATGTATCTAACATCATCAACATATATAATATATATGACCTCATCCATTACATCTAAATGTAATGGGGTGAACTCAACCTTAGTAGGTCTCACATGAGATCCTACCCTCATGGACACTTGTGCACTCCTCAGCCACACCCATATTACTAGGGGCACATCCTTTGGTAACCCAAAATATATAGTAATACACTCATATTATAAGTGCTCATATAATCCGCCTCAATGGTTATGTATCTAATAGCTAACCCTCATATATTATAGCTACACTCCATCCTCTACCCACCTAGGAAATCCTCTGTAAGGCATCCATATGATGTCACTAGCCACTGATCTATTTAGCACACACATATAATGATCTATCCCATGGGATCAAATGGATATTTTTTTCATCCACTACTCTCCAAATATCTATGGAGGTGCCAACTTTGCCCTCAATAATCCAATCGACTACACAACTACTATGTGATCATAATCCCAACAATGCAATAAGGTCACCATCTCACCTTGGCATTGGATGATTCCTATGTAAACCTATAGAGATCCCTATATAAGTCAGAAAGCATATTATTCCCCCATGAGAATATAGTGTCATATACGTCCACATTGTGCACAATCCTATGCATCTTGTATGTAATATATACTCCACTCCTATTCATATAAATAAAAGATGCGAATAAAATAACTAACCACATCTGTAGGCATGGAACACTAGACTCCACAATAACTAATAATATCACATAACTATCACCACCTCTCTAATGTATACTTGAGGCCACACTATCAAAGTATAAAGATGCATGATCAATGGTATCAACACCCATATCCTCCTTTGTCATCACTCACTACCCATTAACTAGTAAATATAATAAGCAATACACATCCTCCAAAGTCATAGTCATCTCCCCTATAAGAAGCTAGAAATTACATGTATATGTATTCCACCTCTTGCATAAGGTAGTCATCAAATATCAATCCCACTACATTGTACCTAAGTCACACACATGACCCAACCCTTCCCTATCAATGATAACCCCTTCATTAATAGATAATGGTAATAGCCTCAATCTCCATCACCTAACCCCTATGAAACTCTCTCATCCATACCTCACCCTACAAAACACTAAAAACAACACATCTATTAGTCAATAATGCCAAATCAAAAGCTAATATATAAAAATAGTCAACAATAAAACATCATCAAAAAATTATGCCTCTAGGATAATAGTGATGGATATAAGATAACACCATTGAACACGAGTGCTACAAACTAGACAAGAGTGTTGAAATCTAGACAAGAGTGCTAGATATAGAATAGGAGTATTTGAACTAGAAAAAAATCCTAGGCTATTTTTTTAAGATCTTAAAAATAGAAAAATAGGCCAAAAATACTGACAAAAATCAAGTGTTTTGAGTTATTTACTAGGGTCACATCACCACTAGCCTGAATTTAGGCTACCAACTACTTAAAATGGGTCATAGAAAGTGCTCATCTCCTCAACATTTCTCTCACTTCAAATCTCAAAATCTAAACCTATTCAATGCACAAATGAATCATAAATTAATCCAATTTCCTATATTAGCTAACTTTTTCAATCAAAAACAAGACCATTTTGCCCATAACTTGAAACCCATAAATCCATTTTTCAAATGATTTTTTCCATGAAATCATGGCAATGATACCTTTGACATCACTCAATATTTTCTCTTTTACTACCTCATTTCCTTACTATAGCATGAAATTTAATATATTTATTTTATATCTAGGCACACACCTTGGTCATCACCAAACCAAACATGTTCCACTTTCAACAACTCAATCTAATCAATCCAACAACCTTTTAATTTATTCACAACATACCAACCTTATTTATATTGCTATACCACTAGTCATCACTTTTGGCTTGACCTCCTCTATCATATATTTCATCCCTCTCTCTAAAAGTGGGCATCATTCATACTATTCCTATTTCTACACTTACCCAACATACCCATCCACTCTCATGAGTGGATACACTATGGTTCTTACACATCTAGAATTTAGATTATCATATTCAAATTAGATCAGTCGAGATATACAATTACTCAAATTATATGGGTCACTCAACATTACTCAAGACATTCATAGAGATATACCTTTAATTTATAAATACATGGACTATTTAGATATAGTGGTTCAGATTATATGGATCCATAGTGAATTTAGTATAGATACAGACTCAAATACTAGATTTGGGGGTAGGTACATACTACATGTCTCACACATTTAGCTTCATATAGTATGAGATAGTTTATATAATCAAATAGAAGACTATAGATATAGTAAACAACACAATGTTTTAGGTCTCTAATTTTTCACATGAGGCATGGCAAGATATATTATATCACATGTGGTTATATAGATTACCATACTATATAGAGGCATCACTCACATATTGGATTTGGTGGCATGGAAAAGATGTTCATGTTCTTCATCACTCAAGATTATATAGATGAAATGGAAAGACACACCATTCTCTTCTCTCACATTGACTAGTATTTTAGATTACACCTAGTTGTACCCAAGTTGTCACTAGGTTAGACCACACGATCATCTAAAGTGGTTGGTCTATTGTATTACTAAAATATATACTACATGAGTTTTTGTGGGATAGAGAATAGATACTTTTTTGGGCCTTCAATCATTTATCAATTCCAATTTAGATATTCAATGTGGCAACATTATAGATTTTTCTCTTTACAACATACAAATTTTTATACACATTCTAGATTACATGAGTTTATGTGGGATAGAGGATAAACAATGGTTTTGGGCCTATAAACATTCCTCATCTTTTGTTAGATTTAGTATACGGGAAAACATTACCCTTATTCTCCATGATACATAGATTCCACATTCAGATTTAGTATAAGGGGCATCCACTCTTTGTATTCCTTCTTTCCCTAGGCACTATTCATCTCTCCATCCACTTCCCTAGCCAGAAAGTGAATTGGATCCTTGTAGGACATTCACCTCCATGTACGTAGGTTTACAAATGCATTTTATTCTTATTTATTTTACTCTATTCTTTCATTTTCATTGAATCACTAGAATAAAAGGGGGCAAATGTTTATACCCTAAGATGGTCAAGTAACCACACATATCATGTCTTTTCATAGTCCTCTTAATAGGAGACTCTAACTGGAGAATATGAACCTTGCTCACATTATCCATGTCTTTGTTTTACATGTCTTTATCTTGTTTTATACTTTTATCACCTCCTTTTTATCTTAGTCAACTAACATATACCCCTAGAGACCCCTAAATTTGGCCTTTGTTAGTCTTAACATATTTTTTTAAGTCCTAAATAATAGAATTTTGGAGGACTATAATGCCCAACGCTCTTTTCCTACTCAGTTTTGTTGTCCAATGGTCATTTTTTTTTTCTTAATAGGTCCTAAACCATTCTTAGCCCTTCCTTTAAGTTTTATTTATATTTTTGATGCCAGCTAATATGAATAAATCTCTTAAGTTCAAAATAAAGAGTCTCTTATATAAAAGACTTCACAAGGTATTTTATATCTAGCACTTACTACTTTCACAAACTAAATAATTAAAAATCAATCAACAATATATCTCAAAGATTTATATCACACATATATTTTCATGATTGATCAAGTAAAGGCCTAAGTAAAAATTCATTCTTGTATCTACCATTCATGTTGATTATTCACATTACTAAGGGAGAACTACATTTGATCTGAGACCCTAGCTTGAGGGTTAATGTAGGTAGTGATCAGGATAGTAGGGGTTCTAGATCATGTGATCATACTTCCCCTAACCTAGTTTTTTTCCTTTTGGTTTTTGATATGTTTGTTGTCTTGTGTGTGTATATAGACATAGGGTTTGAGCATAAAACAAGTCATATATAACACATATAGGAAATCATGAATAAATAAGGACATCTATAGGAACCTAATACTAGACCACACTAAAATCAAAAATCAAAATTTGAAATAGAAAACAATGTTAAAATTAGACAATAGTGATGGATGCTCTTATCCAAATAATAGTGACCAATGCTCTTGTCTAGATAATAGTGATGACAGCTCTTATCAAAACTCAATGATCATATCCTTTCATCGAATGAAAGATAGATTCATGTTTAAAACACCTTTGAAGTCCTTCATATCCATTTTTAGCCTTTGCATCAACCATCTTAGTCTATTTCTAACTAAGTTATATTTCTTCCTATTTATTGTTATTTTTAAAAAGGTGAAAAAGATAAACAATTGCATAAATCAAGACTATAATTATTACTATATTTTATACTAATTTACTAATCTAGACCCTTAACTAAAAAAAGAATAAAACTCCATTATTCCTAAATTATCTAAATCAAATTGATATAAATATAATGTCAACCCTCACTCACTACTCACCTACAAATACCTATCAAAAGACCAAAAAGAATTCAAATAGCATTCATTGAGCAAATCTTCCCTATTTATTCTTATTTATAAACTAGTTATAGGATTACAGATCTACAGGTCTAATGTACTAAAGGAGCATCCCAAGAGCTTAATTTTCCATGTTATAAGCTAGGTTATTATTGAGATTTCTTTACACACACTTCATGATTCACACCCAAACCAACACACAAGGGAGAACTACATTAGTTTGAGCCCTCTTTGAAGTATTTTCTATGTATAATGTGTCCTTTGATAGTGGGGTCATTAGGGTTAACTTGACACTATTTGAGCATTGACCCATTTCCCCCTAAGGTCATATTGAATATGAAAATATAGGGTTTTGCCATTTCACAAGAATTGATTGTCCATGACGTAGATCTAAATTCACTAGAGTGAAGGTAAATCTAAACCTAGAAGCATCCAAGTGGTCACATCCTATTTAACCATATATTTCATATAGGACACTATTGTCAAACTCAAGTATTAGCATCAACATAACTATCCAAGGCTGACACAATTGTCTAAATAGAGAGAGACACCATACCCAAAATCTAACAACTATTCTATAACTCTCTTCCCACCTCATTTTATTTTGTTCTATATTCATAATTGTATTAGCATTAGAACAAGCTGAGTACTTATCTTCTTTGACTTTTCTATATCTAGCCTAGTTTTACTTTTGATATTTAGACTATCTCATCATAATAAATTTCATGTATACTTATATCCTAGTTTAACTATTAATTATTTTTTCATAAATCTAATTATCACCCTTGTGCCATTTCATTTCTATATTATTAACCCTAAGCTTAAAATGAAATACATACCCCACATAATTTCTTTTTTGGGTAAGATAGTTAAATATGGAAAGTACAAAATTTTAAATATGTTTAATTAATTACAATACCAAAGAGAAATGATACTTATTTGGGTTTATGATGTGCAACTGGATATAGGTTGGATATGTGTATAAGTTTACAAGAATGATATTTTTGAATAGTCAATACATGTTATAAATATTATTTTTATAAATGTGTACTACCATCTACCTTATGATATTATTGTTAATGCTAATGTTAGTGCTATAATGTTATTGTCTTATATATAATATCCACTACATATTTATGTGACCAAATTCATTATTATTGTTTTTTTCACCTTTATGATGATGCATTCATATTTGTCATATAGGTTATCACTCTCTTCTTATTGATCATACCCTAGCTTCACCTTTCTTTACCCTTAGAATGAGTTTTACAAAAAATGGGTTTGTGGTTATAGGGTTTTGAGTTGACCTCAGATAATCTCTTATCAATGAGTCTTTCTCATATATCTAATACACCAAGGAGGACCTCAAACTTATGTGTTTCTCCTCTATGTGTGGGAGTGTGTGTGAATAATGGTGCAAAATTCTATATGTATATGCATGTAATGATATATCTTATAACTTTAAAAATATCACTTATGGTATGCTATTTGGATTCTTCATACCTTTGGTATGATTTATCTTAAAATTATATACAAAGAGGGATGAATGGGGCATAATAAATTAGGTTTGTGATTGATTGAATGAGCCTTGATAGGTGCTTACTTGGTATTTTTCTAGACGAACAATGAGAGGGCTTAGACTTGTACTTATACCACATATTTTAAACCATTTTTGTAGTATGGTTCAATAAGATAAAAACATTGACCCATAGGTTTAAAATATTATCCAATTTGGATAAATTTCGAGTACTAGACACTAAAAAAGGATCTAGACACTAGTGTTGATGCCAGTGTCCCTTTATAGTTGGCAGTGTCTAGAAGACTAGAAAATAGGTTTGTATATGTAACTAATAGTGAAGGATATGTATCAAGTTTTAAGATTTATGTAGTATATAGGTTGTCTAAGTCATCAAAATGATATGAATCAAACTATAAGATAATCATTTAGGCATAGTGAGATGGAAAGTATGAAACTTTCAGTAGCAAGAAGGTCTAGAATTGAAGGGTAGATTTGTAATTGATATTTTTCAGATGTACTAGACTAATATGCTATATATATTCAATTTTAATATCTACATCCCCCCAAATCTAGTAATTCATAAGGATGAAATTACTAGGTTCAAAAGAAATAAATATTCATATGAGTGTGTATAACACACCTTGCCTTTTCTTTGAGCCCACATTAGGTGTTTTTCTAATGTAGGGCCTATAACCAAGAGCATGTTATAGTATAAATCAATGCATATAATATAAAATTTGAAATAATTTGAATTCTTTACATAAAATAGAGTAAGGAGTACACATGTGTCGATGTAACCAAGTTACCCCTTTTATATTCTACTTAGTATGGATGCTTCCTTATGAAGTATTACATTTGGGAGAGGTTTAGACATAAACCATGGAGATTTGAAGAGGGATATTTGAAGGTATTATGTTCCAAATATTGTATAAGGATGATTTATGACATGACCATTGAGATCACTAAATCTTAATTGCATAAATCAAGTGTGAATATATTCTATGGTGAGGGTGAGTTATTAATTCATCCTATAAATCTTATGAGGTTTTTTAATTTAATTAACTTAACCTATAAAATTAGTTAGGTTTAATTATTAAATCAATTCAACCTATAAATATAATTAACTAGTATAGATAGAAGAGGTTCAATAATAGTAATTCTTAGTGTGATTGGTGTTACTTGGTGATATTAATTTAGAGATATAATTGGTAAATTTTGAAATTGTTATTAAAATAACATGACACATACACCTTTAATATGTCTCAGCTAAAGCATATGTGTCACAAGTTTTAAAAACTTTGTTTCAAATTTATGAAAAAGTTAGTGTAATGTTATAGGATTCTGACCCAAATGCTTATTTGAATCATGAAAATATGATAGAGATTGTCCAAGTGTGGAACTCATGCCTTTTTTACATGCACCCCTCTAAAATTTAGAGATAATGAGCAATGAGTAATCATGGAGTTTGTGTCTTTATGACATGACCCCACTAAAATCTATAAATTATGTAAATGTGGAGGTCATGACTTTTTGACATCATTCCATTGATATACCCCCTTTTGAGGTGAGGGAAATAAAATATAGTAGGTACCTTACCTCAAAAGGATAAGGTAACTATATAATCTATGTATGAATCATGTAACATATAAAAATAACATTTATAATTATATATATCAATGAAGTATGTAATACGTGATCACACCAAGCCCTAAGATGTAGGATATGTATCATGGTAACATCTAGATATTAACAATACAAGCTCAACAAATAATCAAGCACACACACAAGATCACTCAATGTAATTCAAAAAGAATGGTATAAGGAGACCTTATATAATGGGCATGTTAAAACTCCATATAATTGAATGGAAATGACATATTCAAATGTTTAATCATCATAATATGGCACATGGGCCAATAAGCAAGGAACATATTCAAAAATTTCACAACAAAGACAATAAAAAGTAATTAATAAACTCAATGAAGTGAATATGTGAATAAATGAATTATAAAAAACTAGAATAAACATATCATATTACTCCCTAAATATATGTGTTATCAAAAAACATCATGTAACATAGCATATCAACATAGACAGGTGTATGCATTAGTATATAAGCATAAACATGATAATATATAAATGATCATAAATGATATGTAGCTTATATCAATTATGATCAATGAAGTAGATGCATCTAATGTGCTATATGACATGGGTAGAGGATAGGTCCAACATTTGTATGTGCATGTATCATATGTTTGTGGTATTCTTGTATCACACTCAAAGATGTGATATATATATATATATATATATATATATATATATATATATATATATATATATATATATATGACATGATATGTTATTTTCAAACATTAAATAAACAACATATGTTCTAATTAGTTATTAAACATGGGAATGCTAAATGTTCTTTGTATTTTTGAGTTATTTAATTTTTTGGATTTTTGGAATATATATATATATATTGGAAATTTGAATTGATGAGAAAAAAACATGTGGACAAAGTAAAAGTGATAATAAATTCCAATAATCTCATCAATGAGATGCCTTTGTAGATGCCATGTAGCATGCATTTCATATTCATATGATAAATAAGCATTATCATCAGCATCATACTAATATTTTGTATTATTAGGATCATAATCATTAATGTAATCATTGGTATAGGAAAGATGTAACTTATTAGGTTGTTATTACACTTGTGATATACTATTTCTAGCATTTGTGTATGTAAAACTCATTGAACAATAGATTGGATTATGTTTATAATTGTAAAAATGTTTCATTTCATTATGGACTAGATGATAGTCATGTATCTTTATCATTGTAAAAATGTTTCATTTCATTATAGACTAGTTTATAGTTATGTATCTTTACTTGAACACTAAGAAAATATGTAATTTGTGTTTTGAATTATCAATTTGAGGATGAAAGTATAGACTCTGTAGTAATTCCATTGACTTTTTTTTCTTATATGCATGAAATAAATATGATTTTTAGATCCTTAGCAACAATATTTGTAACATTTGATTTTTTACGCATGTCTTGATTTGATAACTCCTTTCTTAGAAGCCGTCTTCATAGAATGCTTTTTTTCTTATCTTAAGTTTTATTTTGAAAATTTTGTTATTTATCTTTTTGTAACATTATCTTTTATATTTACTCCTTTTAATTTTGATCCTTTTGTAATATTACTTGCTCTAGCTTTTCCTTTTGAATATTTTATTTCTCTAAGTTTTACATTTGCAAATATTTTTCTCAAAATTATCTTTGGTTACCCATATTTTTTTTACACTTGTGTTTTAGAATAGGCACTCATAATGTGAGTGGGTTGCTAGATTGATGTATGTATTATAGGATCACCACTATCAAATGTAATTTGTATTTTATTCTTAATGGCAAAGAAATAATTTATATAATGCCTGTTCATTCTATGGTATGCAAAATAATATTTTGATATTGTAAGAGGATTTATAGGAGGTAGTTGGATAAAGAAAATGGATGTATTTACCTTATAATATCACTTGGACTCTTATTGGCCTTTTTTTCACTTTTTGAATCACTATTTGTAGATGAATTTTCTTTTCACTTCTTGTTTTGATAAGAAACCTTGTTAAGCAAAACATTTCTAGATGAAGATGTAAACACATGATTAACACTAGCATAATTTTGATTATATAGGTATGTAATTTGATTTTCAAATAATGTGATCTTAGAACTGAAATTATTTTACAACTCTTCAAAGAACTGTCTCATAGTGATGATTTGATCTTATAGTCTTTCACAATCCCAAACCCTAGGTACTTTAGATTGAATATGAATACACTCACCATATAGAGGGGATATGGGTGGTTCAGGGGTTTGAGGAAGTATATATTTATTACCTTCATTTAAAACCATATAATGGGTTGCCTTACCCCTTAGAGTAGTGATAGCATGAACCTAGTTAGAAGGAAATTAGCTATCACACTCCTTAGTGTTAGGAGGAGGAAGAGGCTATTTTTAATCCATTTTAGATGTTCTAATTACTGAGATGAGAATAGGATAATAAAGACATATAAATTCTAGGTAAAAAATCACTATGATAAGAAAAAATTATAATTGAATAATTATTGTAATCTAAAACCTTAAAAGGTTGAAAACTGCAATGAAAACTTAGTGATATTCTATACAATAATAGCATAGAAATTTTAGGATATTCTTTAGGCTTTTTGTAAATATGATAAAGGTTTTTTAGGAAAAATATACAGTAAGAAAAACCTATAAAATTAGGGGAAAATAGGTATTCATTATACACTATATATTAAGATGTATTAAAAATAGTAAATTAAATATTTTGAAAACTCCACACATAATCTTAGCAAACAAAAATATAATTCTTATTATATCAACTAAAACATGAAAAATCTTTGATAAAATTAAAAATTGAAAAGATAGGAATTAAAAATGTGTCAATAAAGGAAGAATAAATTGTAATTGCATGAACACAAAACCTTATAAACAAGATGAGGGTAAAACCCCAGGGTAACTCTTTAGATTTCAAAAGCAATCATGGAAAGTTAAAACCCTAAAAGGTTGAAAACTCTAGGGTAAGCTAGAAATGGCATAAAAAGACACAATGGTTAGGTTCACTAAATTTTTAACCCTAAATTTATATTGGTGGGATAGTGTTAAAAATATAAAAGTGTCTTAAACATAAGGCTAATAAAATAATCTATAGAAGGGCAATTAAATTCCAATTTGGATAAATGAATATTTTGAATTATAAAATTAATGTATGTTAAACATGTAAAGTAACAAATTTGAAAAGTGTTCAATTGATTACATTACCAAATATAATTATACTTAGATACATTTATTATGTATAAGCAAATCTAGGTTGAACATGGACATAAGTTGAAGGATC
This sequence comes from Torreya grandis, assembly GCA_037957365.1. Lineage (NCBI taxonomy): Eukaryota > Viridiplantae > Streptophyta > Pinopsida > Cupressales > Taxaceae > Torreya > Torreya grandis. The sequence goes on along the minus strand of JARHVA010002553.1, from coordinate 2,340,155 downwards.
AAAATTCTGGAATAGTAACCAGATTTTGGAAATATATTTTGTAGCCAAAAACACTACCATTCACCTTAGGACACTACCATCAATTTTATTATATGTGTTTCAATGTTACTATACTATATGAAATACCATTAACCTTAGGACACTACCATAAATTTAAAATTATAGGTTTATAGTCACCTTTCTACTGATGTATTCAGATCTAGAATATAGGTTTTTAATTTCTTCTTGATCAAACCCTATCTCTTCACCATTATTCACCCTTAAAATGTTTTTTGACAAAAATGGGTTAGTGGGGTTAGGGTGTCAAATTTATCTTAAAGAATCCTCTATTAATTATCATTACCTACATATCTATACTCCAAATAGGAACTCATACTTATGTAGTTATACCCTATGTATGGGAATGTGTGTGAATAATCATAAAATATGTTATATGTAGATGCATATAGTGATATAAATTTTAACTTGATAAATACCACTTATGGGATACTCTTTTTATGTTTCATGCCTTTGGTATGACTTCACCTATGATTGATATAGAAATATGGATGAGTAGGGTAGAACAACTCAATCGTGTGATTGATTAAATGAGCCTTGATAGGTTTTTACTTGGTATTTCCCTAGATGAATAATGAGAAATCTTAGACATGTATTTATACCACATCTTTTGAAAATAGCTCATGGCAGGGTTCAATAATACAATTAGGTTGATGCATAGGTTTCAAATAGTTTTCAATTTAGATGAATTTTGAGTACTAAAAACTAAATAATGATTTGGACATTAACATCAGTGATAGTGTACCTCTATGGATGGTAGTGTCTAAAAGGCTAGAAAATGGGTAAAATTTTGTAACTAATAGTGAAGGATATATATATATATATATATATATATATATATCAATTTTTAATCTTTTTTTAGAGTGCAAGTTATTTGAATTATTAGAATGACATGGGTCAGACTATAAGATAATAATTTAGGCATAATGAAATGGTGAATATGATACTATTGGTAGTAGGAGGGTCCATAATTTAAGGGTAGATCCCTAATTTGTATTTGTCAAATGTACAAGACTAATATGTTCTTAATATTCAATTTTATTATCTAAAAAAGTGTGTTAATAACCCTAATTATGTTATATGAAGGTAGTGCAATGATATTTACTTGTCACAATCATCTTGGATAAATTAACGGTCAAAAAAATTCAATGCACAACACTTCTATCCACTTTTAACAATCACATCTAGGAATATTATATACTTCTATCTTTGATTTTTCATTTCCAAACCCCTATTTTATTTTTCTTTTCCAAACATTTAATCATCACAATAAATTTGGACAAGTATGTAGTCAATGGACTTAAACCCACTTTGTTTTCATCCACTAATAATAGACTTGTCTTAATTTTAATTTGATTTTTTTTCATACTTTTGAGCATGCACAAACACATTTATTACTAAGATTGACTTTTAGATAGTCTAAAAAATCAATATAAATTTGAGTGCAAGTATATCTCTTCATATTTGTTTCCAAAAATAATAGTTTTCCATATTTAGTAATTTGTTAAAGTTAAAAAAATGATTATTATTCATCCTAAGCATTGTGATATTCTTTAGTTTTACACATATATAATCAGATACAAAAATTTGTGTTTTATAAAATATATGATTAGAATGTTTATTGTGATTATCACTATTGTGTCATACATTTTAAAAATAAATGATTTAAATTAAGGCACAAGATATAATATATTATCAATGAAAACACTCTTAAATTGAGTACTCATACAAAGGATGCCGGACCATAAAAAAATGGGAACCATAAGATTAAAATATTTAGCAAGCCATTTCTAAAGCATGAGGAAATAGTAACTAAGTATGCTTCTAAAAAACATCATACATATCATGTTTATCCTCATCCTAAGACATATAACTATACAATATATTATATTATTATCACAATTAAAGTAATATTACACAAATAACTATGATCACATTTGATTATAGTTATGTTATTGATGATGACTCATATTTCTATGCACTATTCATATGAGCTAACTTAATTGAATACCCTATATATAGTGTTATGGTTGGTATTGGATAAATAAAAAAAATTACACATGACACTTTGAAACTCTCTTGGATACACACAAAATGATATATAAGATACTACAAGATTGATCAAAAGGTTTAATGGACATACACATGATACCCTTAGATGTATTGTTCTACCTCTTTAGTTAGGCTCCACCATATAGGATGACTTATTCTTGATTCTACGAAGTAATGATGTCTTTGACATGTTTTCTTGATGCCTTGGATTTATAATCTCTATTAAGTACCATATATAGTGCATCAATGTGGCAAGCATATACATTGCAATAAGGTAGTTACAATTTCTGAAATTTGATATGAGTACCCTCTTCAACCAATATTATCTCCTCCTCCACCACTATCAACACCATAGTTGGTTATTAATCTTATTAAAGATCATTATACAAAGGTAGTTTTCACCCCTATTCAAGGACATTATTTATAGGTAGTTATGATACGGACCTATGATATATTTTCACATTAAATATAAAGGAGAACATTTGATCCTCCTAGGCATCTAGTTTAACATTAGTTATCACATCAAAGAGATATTCAGGATTCACAAATCCATTTATCTAATATAACACATACTGAGTTATTCCCATAAATAGTTCAATGTGTTTCACAATGAACACAAGTGTGTATTCATTCACCTACTGCATTTCAAACTACAAAGAGTCCTAGATATTCTAGAGCTATTTATCACACAAGATTCCATAATTAGTGATGATGATGATGATGACGACGACGATGACAATGATGATGATGATGATGATGATGATGATGATGATGATGGTTACATTATGATACCTAAAAAAAAATTTAGATTTTAATTCACCTACACCTATTATCTTTCATAGATGAAGGATAACCCATAAACCATATGATACAGGAACCTCCTATGTCTATCCCATTTATATGATAATTTATTATCATCTTTACACATATTCAAATAAATCAAAGATACAAATAATCAAGAATGTGTGTGTGTGTGTGTGTGTGTGTGTGTGTGTGTGTGTGTGTGTGTGTGTGTGTGTGTGTGTGTGTGTGTGTGTTTGTGTGTCTATATATATATATATATATATATCAAAAGATACAAATAATCAAGAATTTGTGTGTGTGTCTATATATATATATAGACACACACACACACACACACACACACACACACACACACACATTCTTGATTATTTATATATATATATATATTCAAAAAAATCAAGACCTGAGCATGACATGAATTTCTATATTATATTATTTAAATATGCTATTTATCAAATGGTTGGTATATGGCATATTATTTTCATATACACATGTATTTAATGAGGTATATAAGTGTTATGAAATACATACAGATCATACATGGACATGTAGATGTTGGACCTTTCTTATACACAAGATCCATGCACATGCTATAAGAATCTACTTCCACATATTATATTATCACATGTTATATATTTCTATAACCACTTTAACATATTGAGATACATGTATTGATTACATATTCCTTGATAACTAATCATTTATTACATAGTGCTACATGGATATTTTATTTTACTATGCTATGATACTAACATTTTTGGATAGTGTAGACTAATTTTCACTTATTATATGCATCATCAATGTTATTACTTTTGCAATATATGTTAGTTGTAGTTGCATATTTTGAGTGGCCCTTTTCCCTTATTCTTGGTTCCTTAGCCTTATTTATTATGTAATTTGTGCCCTATATTTTTATATCCTTATCTTTGTTTCTTGTGATACTTATTCCCCCTTATTTGTGGCTCCTTAGCCTTGCTTTTAGTGACTTCCTTATGTCCCTTGTATACAACCTCTTCACTTTAAATGTAAAATTATATGATATTGTGTGACATTACATGTTAAACTTGTTGAGCTTGGGTGATTGATATGTTTTCAAGTGTCCTTATCCATATCACACACCTATCTTTTGTGTGGTGTTCCATGATTCAAATCATGCACTTCCTTACTATGTAGTCATATTTAGTGATAGTTATTATTGTGCACTTCATATATACATATATATTGAGATACCACTTATATTCCCTTTATTTACATATGTTACATACATACCTTGATGTTATATGCATTACTATTATGACATACTGTTCACATGTTGACATGATTTTACATGATATTATCTCTATACATAACATCATATAGTTCACTTCTCTTTTGAGATATGTGACCTACAAAATTCATCCCTCACCCCAAAAGGGGGGAATACAAGTGGGATTTTTCATAGATATTAAATCTTCCATGAGAATATTTGAGAATAATATATAGATTTTATAGTTCATATGTGATTTAGATATTAGATTGGGAAAGTTATTTGAAATCTTCATACATATTTTTATGGCATATAGAAGGAATATGTACTCCATTTTACAATCCTCAATTAACATATTTAAAATTGATAAAAACTCAAATGCATTTAGAGTAATATTCAAGGAACATGTACTCCATTCTACAAGATAGATTTAGTTAGGCATCTGATTAACCCTAAAATATATATTTGGGAATTTAGGGTTAAAGGGATGGAGATAGCATAGGTAACAAGGGTTATAGACTATCTCTATAATAGGATAATTGATTTACAAAGTTAAACAAACATATATTGAATTTATTAAGCTAAAATATGTTAAAAATATAAAGTATAGATATGATAGACATTGTAATGACAATGAAAATAAGATACTTATCTAGTTTTAATGTTAATACAAATATAAATATAGGATAAGAAGGAATCAAACTCAAAGTGGATTATAATCCTACTATCAAATCTTAGATTAAGCACTTATGTGACCTTGGACACTTATGTTGACCTTAGACAGCTACATCAACACTTATATATGGCTTAGATGTAGGTGTCTTATATGGAATGTATGTTAGATCTATATGTGACCACCTAGAATGTTTTGGGTTTTGTGTTACCTTATCTTTGGTGTGCTTAGATATGGATCATGGGTTGCCAATTCTTGTCAAATATCAAAACCCTAATTCTTCATATTCATATTAGTTATGGGAAAATGGATTAGTGAGAACATGGTGTCAAACTACCCCAAATACTCCTATGTCAATGACCATTGCCTATATAACCAATACTCTTAATAAGGTCATATACTTATGTAGTTATACCTTAGGTGTTGTCTTATGTGTACGTAAGGATACAATGTGTGATATGTAAGCACATAGAGTGACCTAACTTGTAACTTATCAAATGTGGCTCATGGAATGATCCTTTAGTAATTTAGACCTATATTTTTTTCATACAAATGATTTTGAAATAAGGGAAAATAAGGAATATTTATTCACTTGACTACTTGATCGAATGCCTTTTATAATTTTCCTTATGAGAGGTAATAAGTTTCTAAGTGAAGAATGAATTAGGATTATTCATGCATATATACCAATCCATTTGGATAATATCTCAAATTAAATCACTTAGGATAACCATATTAATATTTTTCATTGGTAAATTGAATGGCTTTAGGGTATTAGATACTTTCATTAGAATAGGACACTAGTATCGACTTAGAATTTGATTGGGATGCAAGTATTTGGAAAGTTGAAAAATAGGCATAGATCCAAAACTTGTAGAAACATAAGATAAGTGGAATTTTATTTTTGGGTATGATAAAAGGTTTGGGTCATTAGAATAACATTAATAAAACTAAGAGATAAGCAATAGGCACAAAGAGATAGTGCATGTGAGCCTTTCATCAGTAAGAATGTCTAGAAGATAAAGGTTCATCCATGCTATATATTTTCCAAGTGTATAAGACTAAGGTGTTATATAATTCATAAATAGTGTCTAAATGTCCCCCATTTAATCTAGTAATTAAATTTTTATTTCAAAGGAAAATAAATTTAGACTTGGATGTGTATAACACATCATGATTTTGTGTGATCCTAACATGAGTGCTTTGTTAGTCACTGACCAACAACTCAGAGCAGGTTATATTATATAATCAATGCATATAATCTAAAATTTAAAGGATTAAAATTATTTAAATGGAAAGATAAAGGTTAAGAGTACACTTATATATCGATACAACTACCTTGCCTTTTAAAAACTTGATTTGGAGATGTATCATTATGAATCATTGGAACTAAGATAAGGACAAATATAAATATAGAAAGTGCATAAATATAGAAATATTCAAGGACAAAATTTTTTTGTAACCTTAGATATAAATTTGAGTTTCCACATCGCAATTGAGATTATCTAACCCATGCAACCCAATCATATTTATAATCTAGTGAGTGTGAGTGAACCAAGTTAACTCACACTATAAATTTCATAAGGTTGGATGATGTAATCAAGTCCAACTTATAAAATTAGAAATATTGATTCATTTAATCACATCAACCATGAAAAAAATTAACCAAATACTATAGTAGAATGGCTTAATATATTCTTTAAAATTCTAACCCAATGGGTAAGGTAGTACATAAAAGTGTTTTAAACTCTAAAATTGATTTTGACTTTACAATTAAGGTGCCCTTTGCATAACATATTCACCACATATATGTTGCATGCTAAAACTTGGGTATATTAATGGTACCAAGGTATATAATTATGCCACAACTATGTATCTAAATTATATAATTGTGCAATTTAGTCAATTTAAAATTGATGTAAGTGTGGAGAACATGTTTACATAACATGTCCCAATTATGCATATATATATATATATATATATATATATAATTGGCATAAGTGTGGAGAACATGTTTCCATAACATGCCCCTACTATATATCCAAAACTAAAATTGGTGTATGTTTAGAGAAATGTTTCCAAAACATACCCCTAATGTATATATGAATCTGGTGAATTTTGAAAAATGTGGAAGCCATGCCTCTATGACATGACCTAACTAATATTCCCCCTTTTCAGGTGAGGTGAAGTATAAAATGGTACTCAACTTACCTCAAAAGGATAAGATAATTTTATAGTCTATGTATGAAGTATGTAACATAGAGAATAAACATGTGTAAGTAGATATATAATTGAAGCACATAGAATGTGATCACATCAATTCCTAAGATACATAATGTGAATCATGGTAATATCTAGATACTAGTATTACAAGCTCAAAAATTAATCAATCAAATACACAAGATCATTCAAAATCAAATCAAAATATAATGGTCTAAAGACACCTCAAACAAGGGGAATGTTAAAATGTTGCATAATCGAAGGGACATGACTTAGTAAAATGCCCATAAAGTAAGGAATGACATATTCAAATTTCAACATGAAAAAAACCATGACATATACAAATGTCACAGTAGGCAAACATAGACATGGGGGACATAATCAATAGAGCATATTTAAATTCTTTAATGAGTAATTTAATGCATGATAATATCTATCAAGGAACACACTCAAAGAAGTGTAAAAAAACATGGACAATAAGAAACTAGCATAACATAGAATAATGTATACACCCTAAATTATTCAAGCAACCACACATATCATGTCTTTTCATAGTGATCTTCATAGGAGACTTTGACTAGAAAATAGGAGCCTTATTCAAACTAGACATATCATTATTTTTCTTGTCTTAGTCTTGTTTCTTGATTTTGTCACCTTTCCATTATCTCAAAAAACTGATCTATACCCCAAGAGACCCCCAGACTTGGCCTATGTCAATCCCAACCTATTATTTTGAGCCTTGATAGAATTTTGGTGGACTACAGCACCCGACACTCTTGTTGTACTCGATGTTGTTGTCCAATGGTCATTTTTCTTTACTTAACAAGTCCCAAACCCTTCTTATCCCTTTCCTTAAGTTTTATTTACCTTTTATTTGTTCAAATAATGGTAATAAAGTTTCCAAATTCAAAATAAAGAGTATCTTATTTAAAGGACTTCACAAGGCATTTTATATTTAGAACTTACTACTTTGGCTCAATAAATAATTAAAATAAGTCAATAGTATAGCTTAGAATTCTGTATCACACATATATTTGCATGCTTGATCAAGACATGGCCTAGGTGAAAGTTCATTCTTGTATTTAACATGTGTGTTGATTATACACATTCCCTAAGGGAGAACTACATTTGATCTGAGACCCTAGCTTGAGGGTTAATATAGGTAGCAATTAAGATAGCAGGGGTTCTAGATCATGCGATCATTCTTCCCCTAACATAATTTTTATCCCCATTTGTTTTTGATGTTTTTGGTATTTTATGTGTGTAGGTAGACCTAGGGTTTTGGAAGAAAATAGGTTGTACAGTAGCACATATATGTGATCATGGAGAAATAAATACACCTATAAGACCCAAGAACCAGACTTCACTAGAATCTAGAACCTAAAATTGATTTGGATAATAGTGCTAGAATTGGACTATAATGTTAGACACTAAAGTGTCCACTTTTTTTATGCTCTTATCCTTTCACTGAGTGAAAGCTAGATTCAGGTTTTTAACATCTTCCCAATCTTTCACAATAGTTTTTAGCCTCTATTTCATTTGTCTCAACCTTTTTTCCCAGATAAGTTATTTCCTTTCCACATGTAATTAATTTGGTCAAATTAATATAAATATGTGTTTTACTACACTTCATTTTATTTTCTCCTTAATCTATACCCTTTATTATTTAGGAACTAAACCATATTTTCCAAAAATAAATAAAACATTTAGTGAACCTAACTTACTTTGAATAAATATCAAACCCTAGGTACCCCTAGGGTTTTTCCTTTACATTTTTGTGCAAAAAGTTCAATTTAAAAATTTTGATTTTTGTATAAATTTGTGTACCTTTGTTTTATTCAAATTTATTTTAGAATTCAAATTATTGTAATAATTTCAAAATTCTAACACTCCAACCCAGAACCCTAGATTTCCAAACTAGGTCTTCAAACCCCAAGCCTTCCTCCCTTACAATTTTTAGATAAAAATTTTGGAATTTTTTCAACTTTTTTAGGGTATCAAAAATATTTTTAAAATCTCTATGTAAGTAGTCATTCTTGATTTTATTTTCTTAATATTTATTTTACATATTATTTGTGGTAAAAACAATAAAATGGCCACTAAGGCACTTCTTCCCTCTCATTGTATGGATAACTTTCTATTTTTTTCTCATAATTATGACAATGAATGCACAAATTTACAAAATTGCACATTAGCCAAAAATGAGTAAAATGATTTCAGTTACAATGAAGACAATTAATATTGTTGTAATGAGGAATATGATGATGCATATGAAATCAATAGTGAAGAAAAATTAGATGCATCTTTTTCTCTCAAACCTATCTCTTTTCTTCCCTCTTCTAAAAATAATAATTTTGGTAAATGGGAAAGATAATTTTCACTTCATTCTCCTATGCACAATGCATCAAATGAAAAAATTAGAAATGCATTTTAAAGTGAACCTCTCATTGGTGATAATTTTCTTGCATTTGAACCTAGTCTCTCTCTCTTTTGCTAATTCTATGTTAAAATTACAACAAGATAAATGAAATAGAATCAAATTTTCAATGCATAGTTCAAATGATAACTCTCTTACTCTAACTTCTCATATCAAAAATGACAATAATGCATGCACTCCATTCAAAGATAACATAGATGCACATAGTATTCCAACTTCACATGACAATTTATTACATATTAGTAAAGAATTAACATATTTTGTTACCCTTCTCCCTAGTGATAATGGAATTGATAATGAGTATGATAGTGAACATGCAAATGAATATGACAATGAGAGTCAATATGAAATTAATACTTCTATTCCTCCACTTTTAAATGAATAAAATTCCAATTGTGATAATGCATGGAATAATGATGACTATTATGCATATCGTGTAGAAGAAAATGCATCTCATGCTTCTAACTCTTCTCTCACTCCTCTCAAACATAATGTATTACAAAAATTTGCTTCTAATTCTATACATTATTCTATTTTAAATGATGCACATGTCAATGATAAAATTACATCTTCTATTCAATTAGAATGTGATTCACTAAATACTAAAGATATCAATGAATCTCCCATTCCACCACCTACTACAGTATCACCTATTTCTCACTCTTCACCCAAAGAGAATGGTATCCCACATCCCTCTACTAAGGTCCAAGTTACCATTCTTTCAAAGGTTCAAGTGAGCACACCCACTCTTTATGATCCAATTACTAAATTTAGCATTCTCATGGCCAAAATAAATGATCAAATTCAATGATTAAATGAACCACTTTGAGATACTAATATATCATCCCAAGAGATTTTTTCTTTGGTGCATGCAGTTGTTGAATTACACCACCAAGTACATCTCCTTACTTTGGAAAAAAATGCTTATAAGTCTTGGATGGATGCCAATGACTTGCATGGTAACCCTCTTTTAAATACATTTGTCAAAGCTTCATTTCATAAGAATTTCCATATACCATCATTACCTCAATTTTATGGAATTGGAGATCCATTTGTACACATTAAAGCCTTTCAAAAGGATTTACCATCTCATGTGAGTCCTTTGATTCTACTTAAGTTGTTCTAATAGACATTAATGGGTAATGCACATAATTGGATATTTCGTCTACTCCCTATCATTTCTTTGAATACATATAATGATTTAGAGGAGGAATTTCTTAGATATTACATAGAAAATATGAGCCCCCATGTTACATATGAGAAACTTGCCACATTGAATCAAAATTTTTTAGAGCTAGTTAGTGATTATATCTTAAGATTCAAGACTAACATGTTAAGATTAATCTATAAACCAGTATATTTAGAGATTCAATATATATTTATTAAGGGGCTTCACCAACCCCTCTTAGATCATATATTATATCAGACAGAGTCTTCTTTTAGGTACTTATGTTATACAATTTTAGCTTTGGAGAAGAAATTAGGATTGACTGAGTCAAATTTAGTTGATCAGCTTACACTAGATTTAATATCATTACGTCCATCTATAGCTCTTATAATTTAGCATCCACCATGTCCAAAACAAGATAGGAAACCACATCCAAAAAACTAACTAGTTAAGAATAGAGAGCTAGTTTTTAGAGCACCACCTACAATATGCACTATAGAGAATAACAATAGGACACCACTATAGTTTGATTCAAATTAAGATAGCCCATATTTCATATTATCAACACTACTATATATGAGGTTAAACACATTGCCTTCTACTCATCATCAAGATCCACATCTTCTACACAAGCAGCCACATTTACCCTTTTGTAACTATCATTATATTTATAGACATAGAGATAATGATTATTATAGACTCAAGGATTGTATTAATAGATGTGTTGATAATGGAATCATAGCATTCACATTGGGGGCACTAATATCTCCTCCATCATGGATATATAGACCTCATTCCTCCATGATTGATTCATCCCAAGACATTCCTTCATAGGAATCATCAGTTACTCATCATGAGAGTAATGTGGTTTCTATAACAGAGCCTCATAGGAGATCTCCTATCCCACCTAATTTAAGGGTTTGGAAACTAGTACAATGAGAACAACCTACATATAGAAATCTAGTTCATGGAGTACATAATATAATTCCATATACATATCTAGCATAGTCATAGGCACTATAGAAGAGTTTTAATGGTCATATCTTACATAGATGCTCGCTAAAGTTAATATTAAATGAAACCATATCATAGAGTACTGATCCAAATAGATAATCACTAAAACTAATTTTTAAAGGACATATTTCATGTGTCAACCCACTATGATTGATATTAGATGAGCCCCCATCATAGGTTACATTTCCATCTTGATCTATTACTCAGTCATATGCATTATAGTAGAGGCCACATGCTGTTATTTATTATAGCAATCCACTATGATTGTGGATATTTGAGCCTCCTACACAACACATAGTTTTAGTTGCACATATATTTAGGTTATGTCTTATAGAGTCTCCATGTATATCTATAGTTAGTCCTCCATAGATAACATATAATATAGGGCATGTTCCTACATAACATGAGCATTATGGGCACTTATTTAGTTAGCCATCAGGGTTTAGATAGTGATATAATATCCAGGGTGCTACTATGCATAGAGTGATTCTTACATCCCCTTATAATAACAACTAACATTCCTAGTTCTTAATAACCACCCCAAACTAAATCAAATTATCCAAATCCTGATCTTACTAATATCCTATTTTACCAATCTTAAACCAATTCACTTTATCAAATCAATTTACCAATTAGAAAATAATAAAGTTTTACTCACATATGATTCAAAATCAAACATTAACATCACACTTGAACATATCAACAACAATAAAATCACATCCCAAATACCATTTTACCAAACATATGAAACCTCAACATCAATGCCAAATTAACTATTTTTAATCAACCATTTACAAAAAATATACCAATATACTCTAAATTTCATAACATAGTATGTATGAGTCAAAATCAAACTAGTATCCATATATATATAACAATTTTTCAAAACATGTACATCAATATCAAGTACAATCAATCATGAATGGGCATCAGGCCCTCACTCTTAGTCTCACTCTCCCCACTAGTGTTAGTCCCATAATCTACCCTCGCACTTGATGGCCCCACACCTTCTTGAGCTATTGTATACCTCTTGAAATGACTCTCTCACTCCAGTAGCCAACCATGCTTCTCATGTAATTACATATATCACCTCTAAATATCTATATATTCATACATTATCCTCATGCTAACAAATCCAAAATAAGGTGGAGGCATCATATGCCTATCCAACTCAACTCTCAACTCATCTCTCTCTCCAACTACCCTAACATATGTAGCTATCACTATAGTATCCATAACAAATAAATGGGCATGCAGACAAACCATAACTATTACTCACTCTATCAATCGCTTCACAACTACATCATTAGGTACATGCCATGTGATCTCTTAGAGTGTCAACTTAATTATGGTCTCATAGTAATCATCATCTCCATTTCCTACCCCATCTTATGCTCTATCCTGAGCACCTTTTACTTCACCTACACATAAAGTATGACACTAAATTATATATATAATTTGAAATCAAACTAAAATCACAAATTTATACATAATTCAAATTTAATCACTACTACCTCCCATCATCTAGATCGACATAGAATCCTCATATTTGAGAGCATCCCCTACCTCAATAAGATATAATAGAGCCTATATATTCCTTTCCCACTATAAAATATACACATTTACACATCCAACATCATCCACATCTAGAATATCTATGGCTATATCCCTCACATCCAAAGGTATTGGTGTAAGCTCAACCTCAATATGTAATGTCCCTTACTTAGGGGCTCCTTTATCTGCATAAAAAGCTCTGATACCACTGTAATGTCCCTTACTTAGGGGCACTTTTTGTCTCTACACAACTCTGATATATAGCAATAAAAAGCTCTGATACCACTGTAATATCCCTTCGAATATCAAAACAAAAGCTCCAAATTGCTTATCTGAATTTCTGCAAAATATCTTCAAATAGGTGAATAAATCACAGTATAATTTCTTATTTATTTTCTCATAAGCTTACAATAGAGATCCTCTGTCAGGAATACAAAGAATATCAAAATTTCGGCCTTATAGCCTAAATATTCCGTGAACTAGGCTGAATCTGGAACGTCTCGGCCTGCTGTGTAAAAAACACAGTCGCCGACGTCGATTATACTACCGTCATCGGTCGATTTGTAGTGATCCCCTTGCCGACGTCGGTGATGAGTCGACCGATGTCGGTCTCTGTAAGTCTCTGTTCGCCGATGTCGGTACCTAAACTTTCTGTAGATGCGTACGGATTTTCACAGATTTGTACAGAAGTCGTACGGCCGCTGATATTGCTCAACCTATATGCTTGATCCTGATCTGTAGAATTATGGGCTAATACAAAGATCTATATCTGGATAATTCTGGAATCAAAACCCAAATAATGAAAATACCTGAAACCCTCGTGATAGCTTCTGTGTGAAGTTATCTCTCAAACTTGTAAGTACATGTGATAGCTTCTAGATGAAGTTATCTCCCAATTCGGCAATAGATCGATTGATGTTTCACAGCCTCTGAATCGCACACAATGAAGAGTTGACGTTCTCCACTGCAGATGGAATACTGGAACCCTTGGCTCAGTCTTCACAGAAGAATTTCTTAACAAGAATCACTATCAATAATAATCATGGATTTCAAACTCTCTCCCATGAGAAACTCTTATACCCTTCCAAAGATGTGCTTGCTAAAATTAGATTTCCTCAAATTAGAACTTGGGGTTCTAAAATTAGAATTCCTCAAATTAGAACTTGGGCTTCTAAAATTAGAATTCTTCAAATTAAAACTTGGGTCTTAAAATTAGACCAATTAATTAATAATTAATAATTAATTAATATCTAATTTAAAATTAGACCAAATAATTAATTAATTAATAATTAATTAATATCTAATTTAAAATTAGACTAAATAATTAATATTTGATTAAATCAATCAAATATTAATATCTCCCTCAATACATGTCAGATCCTCGAACCGTCTGATGCTGGTGAACCAGGGAGTGATTCTGCACATGACCATATCAAAACAAGGGTGCTCCGCTGTATGTCAAATATCACTAAATAATAGGAGCTCAGGCTCAATATGTCTGAAATAACCTGAATAAGAGCCAACTATAGGAATTCTGTAAATCAAAGCCAAGCCAATCTCCATCATGACCCTCTATCCATCTAATTAGCCTATGAAGGTCACATAATAGGCTAATCATCAAGCCTATCAATGTCCATGAAAAAGGGGACATGACAATCCGCCCCTCCAAAAATTGCTTGTCCCCAAGCAATCTCAGAACACTGAACCACTCGATCCACCTGGATCCCAAATGTAGTTATGTTCTGCACTGCTATGAATCAATGCAAGTACCTGCAATATCATCAAAAGTAAAACAAAGAAGAGTCCATAATCATACTGGTGAATGTAACTCAACCGATCTCTGAAAGTACAAATACCAAGTACACATTCCACTCTGCTATGCGGAAGGTACACTCCAACTCTGCAACAACTCCCAAATGGAACTACGCCAAGTGTGGAGAATCCACACACAGTACCCCTACTATGATCAATATCTCTCTTCAACCCCTGCTCTAAGCCATGCACCACCAAACTGTCAACCCCATCTGCAAAAGATGATGTCAATCCATCCCATAACTGCTCCCTCTGTAAAGGCGGCACAACCAATTGTACCACACTATCATCTGTGTGAGAAGAATCAATCTGGAGACTCGACTCCACTGGTATCCCAAACTCATCAGAATCAGGTACTCCCAAATCCTGAATATGTGTGTCAGCCTCAACAACATGCTCGTCATCAGTAGCTACAAAAATATACTCATCACCAATACTCGATGTACTAACCTCTGAGTATACCTCCACACTCTGAATGCTAGCATCAGGGTGATCCTCACTGACTAACATCTGAGCTGAACTCACCTTAAGACAAAGCTTGTCCACAACATCCCCAACTGCTCCTGCCTGTGAAGATAATGCAGATAAATCATTACCTGAAGATGTGTTAATATCTCCCTGTACTGGATCAGCATGACTGTCAAACTCATCATCCAAGTGGTTGCATGTCATAGGGAAAGCACTATGATCCTTAGGCCTATTAATTAAACTCTTTAACCACCTACAAGCTCTAGGTGAGACTTTTTTCCCTTTTGTCCAGACATACCATAAATCTTCTGCCAAAAGTTTAGAAATTTTATCCTCCTCAAACAAGATTGTGAACATAATAGAGTGCATTGATGCTAATATATTGCTAGAATGAAACTCATCTAAAATATTCCAAAATATTTTAAACATCATGCGAATTTCACCAATACAACCTACTAACATCATAATGTTTTCAAACCCATACCTTGCAAATGTTTCAAGTAATCTTGCCCTACTTGAGAAATGAGGGTCTTTAATGTTATCCAACTTTTCGAAGCTTTTTACCATGGCATAAAGTACCTCTCTCATAATCTGATCATCATGATAATCAAAGCCAGCTATGATCCTCATCATTTCACTAATGCAAGAGAGAGCTGTAAGTCTTACCACCTCATCATGATGTCTCAATAATCGGGGCTTCACCAATGAATCAAATGCTGGAAATAACGTTGTTTGCATCTCATAAGTATTTGAATGCTCAACCTTGCCTAAATAAGTGTCCAACTCCTCCAAAATTTTTAGAGTGTCATCTGCTTGCTGAAATGGATGATCTAATTTCTTCTTTACATTGTGCATGCGTTCTTCCAAATCTTTGACCCCTCTTAGAGCCATACTGATAATCGAATTGAACCTGGAACTACCCAACAAGATGGCAAGACATTAGTTCTGATGTGCCCAACAGGATGGCAGGAATTTAGCTCTGATGTGCCCAATAGGATGGCAGGAATTTGGCTCTGATACCACTGTAATGTCCCTTACTTAGGGGCTCCTTTATCTGCATAAAAAGCTCTGATACCACTGTAATGTCCCTTACTTAGGGGCACTTTTTGTCTCTACACAAATCTGATATATAGCAATAAAAAGCTCTAATACCACTGTAATATCCCTTCGAATATCAAAACAAAAGCTCCAAATTGCTTATCTGAATTTCTGCAAAATATCTTCAAATAGGTGAATAAATCACAGTATAATTTCTTATTTATTTTCTCATAAGCTTACAATAGAGATCCTCTGTCAGGAATACAAAGAATATCAAAAGTTCGGCCTTATAGCCTGAATATTCCGCAAACTGGGCTGAATCTGGAACGTCTCAGCCTGCTGTGTAAAAAACACAGTCACCGACGTCGATTATACTGCCGTCGTCGGTCGATCTGTAGTGATCCCCTTGCCGACGTCGGTGATGAGTCGACCGATGTCGGTCTCTGTAAGTCTCTGTTCGCCGATGTCGGTACCTGAACTTTCTGTAGATGTGTACGGATTTTCACAAATCTGTACAGAAGTCGTACGGCTGCTGATATTGCTCAACCTATATGCTTGATCCTGATCTGTAGAATTATGGGCTAATACAAAGATCTATATCTGGATAATTCTGGAATCAAAACCCAAATAATGAAAATACCTGAAACCCTCGTGATAGCTTCTGTGTGAAGTTATCTCTCAAACTTGTAAGTACATGTGATAGCTTCTAGATGAAGTTATCTCCCAATTTGGCAATAGATCGGTTGATCTTTCACAGCCTCTGAATCGCACACAATGAAGAGTTGACGTTCTCCACTGCAGATGGAATACTAGAACCCTTGGCTCAGTCTTCACAGAAGAATTTCTTAACAAGAATCAATATCAATAATAATCATGGATTTCAAACTCTCTCCCATGAGAAACTCTTATACCCTTCCAAAGATGTGCTTGCTAAAATTAGATTTCCTCAAATTAGAACTTGGGGTTCTAAAATTAGAATTCCTCAAATTAGAACTTGGGCTTCTAAAATTAGAATTCTTCAAATTAGAACTTGGGTCTTAAAATTAGACCAATTAATTAATAATTAATAATTAATTAATATCTAATTTAAAATTAGACCAAATAATTAATTAATTAATAATTAATTAATATCTAATTTAAAATTAGACTAAATAATTAATATTTGATTAAATCAATCAAATATTAATATCTCCCTCAATACATGTCAGATCCTCGAACCATCTAATGCTGGTGAACCAGGGAGTGATTCTGCACATGACCATATCAAAACAAGGGTGCTCCGCTGTATGTCAAATATCACTAAATAATAGGAGCTCAGGCTCAATATGTCTGAAATAACCTGAATAAGAGCCAACTATAGGAATTCTGTAAATCAAAGCCAAGCCAATCTCCATCATGACCCTCTATCCATCTAATCAGCCTACGAAGGTCACATAATAGGCTAATCATCAAGCCTGTCAATGTCCACGAAAAAGGGGGCATGACACAATAGGTCTCACATGAGTTCCTAATCTTATGGACACTCACATACTCCTCACTCACACCCATAGTATTAGGGGCCCATCCTATGATACCCCAAACTATCTAGTAATGCATTCATATTGAAAATGCTCATATACTCCACCCTAGTGGTCATGTATCCAATAACTGACCCTCATATATTAAAAATATACTCCATCCTCTACCCACCTAACAAATCCTTTATAGGGTCTCCATATGATGTCACTAGCCATAAACCCATCTAAAACACACCTATAATGGTCTATCCCATAGGATCAGATAGCTAATGTGCTCATCCACCAATCTCTAAATGGTTGTGGAGGTGCCCAGTTTTCCCTCGATAATCTAATCAATTATATAACTACTATGTGATCATAGGCCCAACAATGCAATAAGATCATAGTGCTCATTCTACTACTGAATGACTCATGTATAAACCTATAAATATCCATATATATGTTGGCTAACATAGTCCTCCCACATGAGAATATAGTGCCATATACCTTCACACTATGTACAATCCTATGTATCCTATATGTAATATATACTCCACTCCCATCCACAATAACTTAATATGTCAACAAAACAGCCAACCACTTCTACAATCATAAAACACTATACTACACAATGACTAATAGTACCACATCACTATCATTACCTCTCTAATGTATACCTGAAGGCACACTACCAAACTACAAGGATGCATGATTAATTCCATTAGCACCCATGTCATCCTATACCATCAGTCACTACCCACTAATTAATAAATGTAGTATACCATACACATCCTCCAAAGTTATAGTCATATCCCTTGTAAGAAACCAAAAAGTATATGTATCTACATTTCACCTCGTATATAAGGTAGTCATCAGATATATATCCCACTGCATTGTACCTAGGTCACACAGATGACCCAACCCCACCCTATCTATAACCACTCTCTCATCAACAAATAATGGTATCAACCTTACTTTCCCCATCACCCATCCCCTACAAAACTCTCTCATCCATACCTCACCCTAAAAAACAACAAAAATAGCACATCTATCAATCAACAACACCAAATCAAAATCTAAAATAGAACAATAGTGAATAATAAAGAAACATCATAGAAAAATTATGCCTCTAGAAAAATAACATTGTAAAAAAGACATCAACACTAGATATAGTGTTGAAACCTTGATAGGAGTGATAAAACTTGGATAGGAGTGTTGAACCTTAGACAAGAGTGCTAAAAAAATTTAAAAAAAAAACTTAGACTACTTTTAAGAACTCAAAAACACCAAAATAGGCCAAAAGGCTAAAAAAACACCAATCATTTGAGTTGCTTACTAGGGTCACATCACCACCATCCTGAACTTGGGATGTCAACTGCTTTAATTGGGTCACAGTAGGTGATTATCTCCTCAGCATTTTTCTAGATCTAGAGCTCAAGATCTTCACCTAGTCAATGCACAAATGAATCCAGAATCAATCCAATTTCATATATTAACCAACTTGTTCATTCCAAATAAAATACCATTTTTCCCATAACTCAAATCCCATGAATCCTTTTTTCAAACCATTTTCTTCCATAGAATCATGACAATGACACCATCAACATCATGTAAGCTTCACTCTCTAACTAAATAATCTACCTACTATGGCATGAACATTTATATATTTATCTTATACTTAGACACACACTTTGGTTATTACCAATCAAAAATGTATTCCACTCTCAAGAACATAATCTAAGCAATACAACAAACCTTTTAATCTATTTAAAACATACCAACCTTATTTTTGTAACCATGCCACTAGTCATCACTTTTGGCTTGACCTCCTCCATCATAAATTTCATCCCTCTCCCCAAAAGGGGGGCATAATTCATATTATTTCTATTTAACACTTACCCAACATACCCACACTCTCATAAGTGGATGCACCATGGTTCTTACACATCTAAGCATTCAAATTATTAGATTCAACTTAGATAAATTGATATATATATATATATATATAGTGATTCAGATTATGTGGGTCACTTAACATTACTTAAGACATTCAAAGTGATATACCTTCAATTTAAAAAGACATAGACTATTTAGATATAGTGGTTCAAGTCATATGGATTCATAATGATTTCAATATAGATACATAGACTAGTTAGATATAGTGGTTTAGATCATATGGATTCATAGTGATTTTGATATAGATACACAAACTAGTTAGACATAGTGGTTCATATTATATGGATTCATAGTGATTTTAGTATATATATATATATATATATATATAGACTTAAATACCATATTTGGTGGTATGTACGTACTACATGTCTCATACATATAACTTCACACAACATGTCACAGTTTACAAAATTAGATAGTAGACTACAGACATAGTATAGAGCATAGTGTTTTGGGTCTCCAATTTTGCACATGAGTCATGGCAAGATATGTCATATCACATGTGGTTATATAGATTACCAGATTATATAAGTGCATCACTCACATAATGGATTTGGGGGTATGGCATAGATGTTCATGGTCTTCATCACTTAGGATCATATAGATGGAATGGAAATACATGTTATTATCATTTTGCACATTGACCAAAGTTTTAGATTGTACCTAATTATACCTAGGTTATCACCAAGTTGTACCACATGGCCATCTACATCAGTTGATCCATTATATTAATTGTATTTAGACTACATGAGTTTATGATGGATAGAGAATAGACATTAGTTTTGGGCCTCCAAACACTTCTCAATTTTATTTTAGATAATCAGAGTGGGGTCATCATAGATTTTTATCTTCAAAATAGACATATTTTATACATACATCTAGATTACATGAGTTTGTGTGGGATAGAGGACAAACATTAGTTTTTGGACCTCTAAACATTCTTCATCTTTAGTCAAATTCAACATAAGGGGCAAGCATTTCCCTCCTTCTCTATGATACATGTATTCTGCATACAAATTTAGTATAGGGGGAATCCACTCTATGGATTCCTTCTCTATCTTGACATTATTTGTCTCTCCATCCACTTTCTTGGATAGGAAGTGAGTTGGACCCTTATAGCACATTCACCTCCACACAAGTAGGTTCAGGTAAAAATTTTATTCTTCTTTATTTTACTCCAGTATTTCATCTCATTACATCACTAGAATAAAAGGTGGGAAAATGCATACACCCTAAATTGGTCAAGCAATCACACATATCATATATTTTCATAGTCCTCTTCATAAGAGACTCTGAATGGAAAATACAAGCCTTATTCACACTAGCCATGTCTTTATTTTGCTTGTCTTGGTCTTATTTCTTAATATTGTCACCTTTTTGTTATCTAAATCAGCTAATGTATACCCCCAAAGACCCCTAGACATGGCCTATGTCAGTCCCAACCTATTTTTCTAAGTCCTAGACAATATAATTTTGGTGGACTACAATGTTCAATGCTCCTATCTTATTTGGCACTGTTATCTAACGATCATTTTTCTTTACTTAATAGGTCCAAAACCCTTCTTATCCCTTCCCTTAAGCTTTGATTACCTTTTTTTATGATGGTTAATTTTAATAAATCTCTCAAATTCAAAATAAAGAGTCTTAAATATAAAGGACGTCATAAGGCATTTTATATCTAACACTTACTACTTTGGCATAGTAAATAATTAAAATCAATCAATAGTATAGCTCAGAATTCTACATCACACATATATTTTCATGATCAATCAAGGAAGGGCCTAGGTGAAAGTTCATTCTTGAATTTATCATGCATGTTGATTATGCATGTTCCTTAATGGAGAACTACATTTGATCTGAGACCCTAGCTTGTGGGTTAATGCAGGCAGTAATCAGGATAACAAGGGTTCTAGATAATGTGATCATACTTCCCCTAACCCAATTTTTTCCCCAATTTTATTATGATGTGTTCATTATTTCATGTGTGTAGGTCTACCTAAGGTTTTTGTATAAAACAAGTTGTACAATGGCACATAGAGGGAATCACAGAGAAATAAAAACACCTAAGAACCCAAATATTAGACCGCATTATAATCCAGAACCAAAAATTCATTTGGATAATAGTGTTAGAATTAGAATACATCATTAGAAATTAAAGTTTCCACTTTTTTATGATCCTATCCTTTCACTAGTTGAAATCTAGATTTAGGTTTTTTACATCTTCTTAGTCTTACACAATAGTTTTCAACCTCTATCTCAGTTGTCTCAGCCTATTTTTCTAGATATGTTATTTCCTTTCCACATGTAATTAATTTGGACAAATTAATATAAATCTATGATTTATTGCACTTGATTATATTTTTCCCCTAATCCATCCCCTTTATTTTTTAGTAAACAAACCCTAGCTTCCTAAAATAAATAAAACATGGGCAATAAGTAGCTAGCATAACATATAATAATATCTCATGGATAATATGTGTTAGCAAAAAATGTTAAGTAAATAACATATCAATTACATTGTAAAATATATAATCATGGATAAAGGTATGTGTAAGTACATAATATCAAACATGATAATGTACAATGATAATAAAATAATATAACCTAGATGTATCTTGATCAAATAAGTGGATGATCCTAATGCCCACATGACATGAGTAGAAGGATGGACTAACATCTAAAAGTGCATAGATCATTCATTTTTGTATGCCTAAATCACACCCAAAAGATGCATGAAACACATATGTATATAGTGTAGAAACCTAAATTTCATTTAGTGTCAAAATTCACCTAAATATATTTAATAATTCTTCTTAAATTAATAAATAACATTTCCTCCTAAAATCAAATAATTGAATAATTCAAGATATTGAATAAGTCAAATTTTCACCTTTAAATCCTTATTTTAAATATTTAAATATGGATTTTCCACCTAGTTAAAACTATCCCACCTTTCTCTCCCTCATCCCAACCAAATCCAAAAATTTCTCCACCTCTTATGACTCCTCCATTGAGTTTCAAGAAAATTGACTAAGTCTTGTTGAGTCAGCTAACCAACCCTACTCTTTTCTCAACTAGGTTGAAAAGGTCTTCATCCTCATGGGTGAGGAATCATCCTCCATTATTGATTAGTCTACTTTCTTTTCATATCTAAATTTTAGTTCATACATTTAGAAATAAATGATATTATATCTACCAACATAGAACTAAAAGCATATATTCCAAGGAGTTAATAGAATATGTAAATGCTACAAATATTTTTGCACTTTTGAAGTTCTTTTTGGTATTTTGGTAGTTTAAAAATAGGTTTGAGGTGTGGAACCACTTAATCTAACAAGTCCTCAAATTTAAGAGCTAAATTAATGCATGGTGGCCTTGTTTTCCAAATGGTTAAAGATTTTTATTGCCAATTCATTTGTATTTGTTGGTAATTATCTATTAGTAGTTTTTAGTATGTAGTTGTTATCATATCCATCATGTGGGATACAAATTTATTTATTGTCATGTTGGAAAGTAAGGTATTGGTTTCCACTACTAAAAATATCTTTCATATCATTAAACCATTGTTTTCAAATATGCGAAGTCAAATTTAGTTGTTGATTTATTACCCATATAGCAAGGTATACTACCTTTGGTGCACATGAAATGGGTAGTATAATGAACCCAATAGATCATGGAAAAGTTGATGAATATTATAAATCATAGATATTGTGTCCCATTTATTATAGTGTGTTAATATTTCAAGATATGTGCTAAGTGTTTTTATCCACCTTGAGATGTTAATGGACCCCATCAATATTTTCAATAATAGTTATATCTTCATGCATTGGTTACTTTGAAGGATGGTTTGCATGTGAATATTTGGAAGTAGTTTGTCTTTTTCTCTTGTCAGATATGATTTGTATGTGTCCCTCATTATTGTATTCTTGAATCTATATTTACAATTCCCCACATTGATTTTTGTGATGACCAATGATCTAATGATTGTTACAATATGGTAATCATTCTTTAGGAAAAGCCTACTACTTGATTGGTACCTGTTAGAAGGTAAAGATATCAAATGGTGTTCCAATAACATGGTAAGTATTATATCTATAGTATATTAGTTTTATATGATCTATAGAATCTATTTTGGATTATTATGGGAGACCTCTACGTTATGTATCTAGATTTGGCCCATATAATGTTGACTTAATATGTGAAGCCAAAAGGGATGTTTGTAATAACAATCATTTACTTGATCATCTATTATTTTTCTTTTCCCTTATCTTGACATGATTTTGTATCTTTTATAGCTAAGTTTAGCTTATGTGTACTAGGACCTATAAGTGTGAATAGGTTATGTGAAATATGGTCAAGTGGATCAAAATTAAGTTTTTACAATGACTCATTTGTCATATCATGGGCTAGAACATCATCACTATCATAATAATCTAAAACATGGCCATCTTATTGCTTAGTATTTACCAATAAAGGAAGCTCAATTGGTTGATTTTTTTTTTGGTTTTGGCATTAGTAGTTCCTTTTACAAGGTTTCTTTCTCTTGATGTGCATTTATACACATCTCATTAGATGGTGTTATATTTTATCTAGAGATAAAGAAGCCATTGTATTTGACTCAC
The DNA here is from genome assembly GCA_037957365.1 of Torreya grandis. Lineage (NCBI taxonomy): Eukaryota > Viridiplantae > Streptophyta > Pinopsida > Cupressales > Taxaceae > Torreya > Torreya grandis. Next base: position 2,315,538 of record JARHVA010002553.1, on the reverse strand, counting down.
TTATTTTTTAATTATATATATTTCCAAGTGAGATACATTATGCACATGGTACCATTTTAGGAATGCGATGTGTATCTTAATGTATCATTTTGAAAAATTTAAAGGGCTTATTATTGGTCAGCATCATCAATAAGGTCCCATTGTGTATTAATTTTACATATAAATAAAAAATATATGGTATATCCTCCAATGTATATATCTAAGGTATACCCAAAAGTAAATTATAATGTAATGATTGAGACATTACCTAAAATTTGATTGGAACTATTTTTTGTCCCTATGTCACATCTAATATGACTTGGCCAACTAAAGGGATATGTGAATTATCAAATCCCTTGATATGGAGAACCAATTTTTAAAGAAGATTGGTGATAAGACCCATGGTGGTTAAAAAATTGGTGCTACAAATGTTTAGGCTTGATTCATTATCAACGAGCATCCTTTTTCTTCCCTTATTATTTATAGTCACTTATATGAATAAAAGAAAATCATGTTCAATGATATCCTTGGATCGTAAATTTATTGGATCAAAGGTTATGAGTTTTAAATTATTTTTAAGTTATTCCATAATATCTACAAAGTAAGTTGGTTTAATATCGTTTAGAACTTGGGTATCATGTAGTGCCTCATATAGGATATCTTTATAGATAGTGGATTACTTTAGAAGTTTGAGGATTGATATTTTAGCATGTGTGATACTCATTTGGTTGATAAGGATGTACCCTTTATATTTCATCACTAATTTTGGCTTAGGAGGCACCTATTGTATATTAACAGGTGGTAGATTAGTTTTACCACCTTTACCTTTTCAATTAGTGATAATATGGATTATAGATTCCAATATAAGACATGGGAAAATAATTGGTATAGGATGGTGATTGTCATTTGAATAAGATCTAGGTCAAAAAATGGTTTAGAGAATGCATGATGGCATCTAGATACTAGCTCTATAGTATTACAAAAGGAATTATGAAGAGAGATTAAGTTTTACTTTCATTTAAAACCCCTCTAGTTATATTTATGAATTTTCCTATTTCATTGAATGATAGGTATGATTATGAAATTATAGTAGCATTACACAATTATAATCACAAAGTGGATCCCAAAATGGGCCATAAATGCATCCATTTTACACATGTTCTATAAAAATGAAACTTGGTTTTCAACTTGTGAAATCTTGTTAAATTAGAAATAAAGAATTAGTAAACCCTGGATTTCAAAAAGTTACATTCACATCGGTTAGGTTCACCAAATGTTTAACCCTAAAATATATATTAGGACATACAAGATTAAATTGATAGAGATAGCCTAGGGCATAAGGGTGATAAACTTTTTCTATAGTAGGCCAATTAACTTGTAAACTCAGATAAACATATACCAAATTTATTATGCTAAGATATTGTAAAAATATAAAATAAAACTATGCTAGACATTATAATTATAATGAAAATAAGATAGTTGGTTATGATTCTAATATAGATCTAGATCTAGGATAGGAAGTAATCAGACTAAAAGTGGATTTTGGGACTGCCATCAAATTTTGAATTAAGCACTTTTCTAGCCTTAGACACTTGCACTGACCTTGGACAACTACATCAACACTTCTATCTAAGATAGATACATGTATCTTGTAAAAATACCTATTAGATCTAAATGTAAGCCCCTAGAATATTTTAGGTTCTATGTCACCTTCATTTCAGTGTGTTGATATCTAAATCATGGGATGTTGCTTCTTATCAAATATCAAAACCTTGGTTCTTCATCTCCATAGTGGTTGTGAAAAAAATGGGCTAGTGGGAATATAGTGTTGAACTACCCCAAATAGCCCTCTATCAATGAACACTACCGACATATAAAATAATTTGAATAGGGCCTTAGAATTATGTATTTATCCCCTAAATGTTTACTTGTGTGTGCATAATAATGTTATTTATGATGAGAAAGTACATAGAGTGACATATCTTATAATTTGGAAAACTTATTTTATATAATATTTTTTAGGAATATTGGTGTATTATTCCTAATTTAGTTAAAGTTATGGAATAGAAAATCAATAAATAAATAAATGTGTAATAATTAAGCTATTGATTTTTATAATTTGAATCTTTCTAAAAATAGTAATAAAATAATACTTAGCTAGAAAGTAACTAAGATGATTGTTGTAGGGTCTAAAATTCACCGTGCAAGATTGGGACACTATCACAAATTAGGATCTAGACTTCATTTATTTATTGGATAGGAGTACTAAAATAGGACACCATGGGGTCTAGTTCTATAGTCCTCTTCTAATGCTATTGTCTAGGAGATTTGATCTTTTTGGGTTTTGTTCATTGTGTTTATATGAGCTTGTCTATGAAATTTTTCTTATTGGATGTCCACAAAACTCCTTGTAGAGATGATTTAGTCTTCAAACCCTATACTCCATTATGCTTTGAAAAAATTTGATAAATATAGGGCGTTAGTGAGTGTAATATGTATCAAACATGTATCCAGACCCCTTGTATGGGCATGCTTTTGACATATCAATACTTCGAAGAAGGATAAAGCCATATTTAGTTATCCCAATTGGTGTGCTTTATGAAATTATGTGTATGAAGATAAAAAATGCTAAAAATTGGTGTCCTTGAGGTGGCTAGGGACTGGTGTAAGTATTTGAGCAAGCTTGTGGTTGTATTGGATGGATGAATGTAGAGAATATGTAAATATGCCTAAGTAGTCTTTTTTGTATTTTTTCTTGCTTTGTGATGTTTGCTAACACCTTATAAATGACCTTTAAATGGGATTTTAGATGGATTTATTAGTCATGGATTGAATGTGATCACATTTGACTGACAAGAAGGAGGATAAGAACCAGAAGAAACTAACTATTAGAGGTAAAAATAAACTTGAACAAAAGCATCATAATGGACACTATAGGGCCTACCACTATAGTCCAAGTTGGGTGGTATATTCCTAAGAGTACAGGACCTAGGGGGATGAATTTATCATGGGAAAATTAGTTTGGCTTAGCTGAGATTAGATTTGGAAGGCTATAGATGATTGGGAATTATGAAAAAGAATATTATGAGGGTCATGAGAACAAGCAAGAGGGACCTATGGGTTGAGTGTCACAAGCAACACTCAAATTACCAATTTTTACATTTTATATGAATATATTTGCCCCTATTTATTATAGTGATGCAAAAAACTGAAATACTAGGATAAAAGAAAAATAGAAAGTGTACCTAAACTTACCTACAAGGGTAAAACTCATGAAGATATGTGATGTTGGGTGTGCATAGAGAGAGCACATCATGAAGTGTAAATCTACAAAAGAAAATAAATAGTAGATCAATTCCTACTATATACACTATATCTAAGATAAGAACATATAAATATGGGTAAGAGAGAGAGAAGAAGATAAAGGAACTAATACACATCATTGAGGATGTAAACCAATAAAAAATCTATTTTAGTGCTGAGTGATGATGAATAATGTTGAGTAATATTAGATGATGTTGTACCAAGAGTAATATTATGAATGGAGATGAGTGCTAAATTCTCCAAAAGTGGCTCAAGAATACAAAGCCTATCCCTTTAGCTCTATCATTACTCACTGAGTTAATCTATGTGATCATACATGTGCTAATCGATGTTTGGACCATGTGTCCAATCGCGCTAAGTATGTGGCTCAAGAATACAAAGGCTAGATAGTAATTTGGCTCCATCATTTCCCCATGAAGTGAAGCTATGAACTAATACTGGTTTGAAATGTGTGTCTTATGAGATGGATCTTTAATCCCATGAATGCTCTATAATCTAACAATGTGGCATGGATAGCCAAATATATGTTGGAAACTAGGCCACTCTTGGCCACTTCAAAAAGGTGGAGATTAAGCTTGTATGAAATCCACTCCAAAATTGGGCACTAGGCTTATATGAAATCCATTCTAAAATGTGGAGGTTAGGCTTGTATGAAAGCCACTCCAAAATGATGCCAACCACTTGTATATGGAATAAGGCACATAACTACTCAGAATGTCAGGGTATTGTATTAAACTTGGAAAGAAAAGAAGATAAATGTGTCATGCACATTACCCCCAATCATTGGTGTCTAAAACATGGATTATGATTTGGAAGTTATACCAACTATCATATCTAAAATTAGAAGAGAGAGACATCATGACATGCATGATGCCCCCTATATCTAGATTCTCTAAGAAAAATTTTACTAAAAACTACAAATTTTGAACTAGTTTGAATGTGCAAAACTATAGCTAAACCTACTTTTATGTTGCTTATGGAAAGTCTATTTTTTTTCTTTCAATAGGAGTACCAAAAGTGGACACTAGAGGGTTTGGTGTTGTAGTAAAATCTTGTAAATGTTGTCTTGGGCTAAATCTAATGACTATTCTAAAATTTTCATTGTCTCCCTAGTATGGTCTACCTAGTTTAAAGTTTGGTTATTGTTCTAGATGTTTTGAAAACTACCTTTTTGACTTTTAAGAGATCTTATCTCTATGACAAAACCCTTATTTGTTACACCCTCTTTTGAGGGTAGGAATGAAGACCCTAAAGTGATTTACCTTGGAAGAAAGATCCCTAAAAGTGTGTTATGCTACAAAGATACATGATATAGAAATGATAATTGACAAGATATCTCAAGATATAGCATGGTTTGTAATGAGAGATTGTTAGATCAGTATGGGTATGCCTAGATAGATATAAATATGTAATATAATATACAATTTACTAAATTAGAACTATAAGTTTAGTTATTTTTTACTTTTTAGTTGTTAGGGAGGGATGGAGTATGATGTCCATCATGGCATCCTTGAAAGAAATATAATTCATGATGTGGATCATGGAATTTTAGACAATCAAAAAGAAATCAAGAAACAATAATACAAGGCAAGAAGTATACAATAGTGGCTAAGGGTCCAAGAAAATAAGGGACATGGGCACATATCACTCAAAATAAAAATCAAGCATACAAGGCATGTTCAAATGCCACATACACATATAATTGAAACAAGTAAGGTTGGTGTTAAATCCACAATCACATATAAGAGTATAGGTAAAGGACATTGGAAAATGTCCTAAGGCACACACAAGAATAGAAGCAAATGACATTTGCAAATTTCCTAAGGCACATATAAGAGACAAAATAGAAATTGAGAAATGAAATCACATCTAGCTATGCAAAGCAAGAAAGGATAGCATGTAAATACTATAAATACAATCGTATCTAACTAATCAAAGAAAGATGTGAAATTATGCAATACATGTTAGTACAAGACTATGTATATTCTAATAAATACACAAGTGCTATATACTAGTGAGATGTTGATACAGTAATCTATGTAAGCTAGTAAATAATGTACATCAACATGATAACTAGAGTGTTTGGTGTAGGAATGACATAACCTATATGGTGTAGTCATTTAGAAGATGGCCCCAGTTGATATATATATCGATGTGTGTCTCAAATGTAGAAGTAGGATGGCCCCTCAATGGGTAGAGTGAAGCAATCAAGGATCTAGATGTCTATGTACACACTCAAAGAAGATCAAGTGAAGCATGGTAATGTAGATAAATTAATAAATAATAGCATAAAAAAATAAATGTAAGTCTATCATGGTAGTATAAATGTAAAGCATGTATGATGCATACAATAAAAAAAATTGTGTTTTTGAATTTTTTGAATATTTTTGTATTTTTGGAATAAGCTATGTATAATCAATCATAAGGAAATTATGTACAATAAAAACTAAGAAACTACGTACAAGTAAGCAAAAATAAACTATGTACAAGTAATTGAAAATAAGTTATGTATAAATAAGCTAAGAAGAAATGAAATTATCCAATGAGTCTCATGGGAGACTCCCTATCATGGTGTCTTATATCAAATAAAGGAATCATGCATCATTGTGAAGCACGAGGGAATTGTTGTGAATATGAATTTAAATATTTGGATTCATTGTAGGTATCTTAGAAATCATAATAAATTTTATTATTCCACTCATCATTATTATCATGATATGTACTTTATCTAGGCTAGCCCTTTGGCTCCATCATCTCTCACTAAACATGAAAATAAAAGAAGATAAATGTGTCATGCACATTGCCCCAAATCACTAATGTTTAAAAATTGTATTTTGATTTAGAAGTTATACCAACTATTGTATCTAAAATTATAAGTGAGATCCATAATTCCATGCATGATACCCACTATATCTAGATTCTCTGAGTAAAAGTGTACTAAAAATTTATGATTTTGAACTAGTCTAAATGTGTAAAACTATAGCTAAACCTAATTTTTTATCTATTACTGCAAAGTATAATTTTTTTGTTGTTTGGCTAGGATCACTAAAAATAGACACTAGAGGGTTTATTTCTATAGTACAATCTTGGTACTATTGTCTTAGGCTAAATTTGATGACTGTTCTAAAATTGTCACTATCTACCTGATTTGGTCTACCTGGTTTGATGTTTGGTTGTTGTTTTGGGTGTTCTAAAAACTAATTTTTTACTATTAAGAGATCTAATCTCTATGACGAAACCCCTATTTTTCCCCTCTCTTTTCAGGGTAGGAATGAATACATTGTAATGACTACCCTCAGAAGAAATAGCCCTATAAGTGTGTTATGTTTCAAAGATACATGATATAGCAATGATAATTGACAAGATATCTCAAGATATAGCATGGTTTGTAATGAGAGACTGTTAGATCAGTAGAGGTATGCCTACATAGATATATCAATGTAATAGCTTGTGTAATGTACTAAATTAGAATTGGAAGTCTAGTTAGTTAGTTTTTATTTGTTATGGAGGGATGAAACATGATATCCATCATGGCATCCAAGAAATTAATATAATGAATGATGTGTATCATGGCATTGTAAATAGTCAAAAATCAATCAAGAAAAAAGCATACAATAGTGGCCAAGGGGCTAAGAAAATAAGGGACATAAGCACAAGTCACTCAAACTAAAAATCAAGCACACAAGGCATGTTCAAATGCCACATACACATACAATTTAAGTAAGCAAGGTTGGCATGAAATCCATAATAACATAGAAGAGTATAGGAAAAGGACATTAAAAAATGTCCTAATGCACATATAGGAGACAAAATAGAAACTAATAAATGTAATCACATCTATATATGAAAATCAAGAAAGGGAAGCATGTAAATACTATAAGTACAATCATATCTAGCTAAGCAAAGCAAGAAGTGAAAGTATGCAATACGTGTCAGTACAAGACTAGGTATATGCTAAGAAATACACAAGTGTTATATACTAGTGAGATGTTGATATAGTAATCTATGTAATCTACTAAATAATGTACAACAATATGATAATTAGAGTGTGTGGTGTAGGAATGACATGACTTGGATGGTTTAGTCATGTAGAAGATACCCCCAATGGGTATGTATATTGATGTGTGTCTTGAATATAATAGTATGGCCACTCAATGGGTAGAGTGAAGTAATCAAGGATCTGGATGTCATTGCACACACTCAAAGAAGATCAATTAAAGCATGGTAATATAGATAAATCAGCAAATAATAGCATAAAATAGTAAATATAAGTCTATCATGGTAGTAGAAATGTAAAGCATGGATGATGCATATAATCAAAATATTTTTATGTTTTTGAATTTTTTGAATGTTTTTGTATTTTTGGAATAATTTATGTATAATCAATCATGAGGAAATTATGTAAAATAAAAACTAAGAAACTATGTAAAAGTAAGAAAAAATAAACTATGTATAAGTAATTGAAAATACGCTATGTAAAAGTAAGCTAAGAAGGAACGATACTAACCAATGAGTCTCATGGGAGACTCCATATCATGGTGTTCTGTATCAAACAAAGGAATCATACATGATTATGAAGCATGAGGGAATGGCTATGAATATGACTCTAAATATTTGGATTCATTGTAGGTATATTAGAAATCATAATAACCTATATTTTTCCACTCATCATTATCATCTTGATTTTGAACCAATGGAATGTTGGTGTTGAATCTTATTATATCTGGATCTTTTCCTTTGATAAATTATGTCTATGAATTATTTTCCTTAGGATGTTCAATAAATCCCAAACCCTAGTGACAAACATTATCAACTATTATAATATTGGTGTATTATTCATAATTTAGTTTAAGGTCTAGAATAGGAAATCAATAAATAAATATGTAATAATTAACCTACTAATTTGTATAATTTGACTATAATTTGAATCTTTCTAAAAATATTAATAAGGGAGAGAAAATAATACTTAGATAGAAAATAACTGATATGGCAATTATAAAGTCTTAAATTCACTATGTAAGACTAGGACACTATCACAATTTACGATGTGACCTTCATTTATTGATTGGATAGGAGTACCAAAATTGGACACCTTAGGGTCTATCACTATAGTCATCTTCTATCTCTATTGTCCAAGAAACTTGATCTTTTTGGGTTTTGTTCATTGTGTCTGTGTGAGCTTTCCTATTAAATTTTGATTATTGGATGTCCATGAAACTCCCTATAGAGCTACTTTAGTATTAAAACCCTAAACTCCATTATGCTTGGACAGACTTTCAGAAAGGGGGGGTTAGTGTATGTAAGATGGATTAAACATGTATCCACACCCATTATTTAGGCATTCTACCTATATACCAATACTCCAAAGATGGATCAATCCATATGTAGTTCTCCCACTTGATGCATTTTGTACAGTTGTGTGTATTTCTTAAACTAGGTGTGTTTGAGGTGGCTAGGACTGGTGTAAGGATTTGAATAAGCTTTTGGATGTACTGGATGGTTGTATGCAGAGAATAGGGAAATATGTCTAAGTAGTCTTGCTTATATTCTTGTTTTCTTTGTGACATTTTCCAACCCCTTCTAAATGACCTTTGAATGGGATTTTATAGGGATCTATTCATCATGGGTTGAATGTTCTCGCATTGGGATGAAAAAAGGGGAATAAGAACTAGAACAAACAAATAATTTGAGGTAAAAATGCACTTGGATAGGATCACCAAAAAAAAACACTAGAGGGCCTAGTGCTATAGTCCAAGTTGAGTGCTATAGTCCTGAGGGTAGAAGACTTGGAGGGATGGATTTGTCATGGGAAAAGTAGTCTAGCTCAATTACGATCAGGTCTAGAAGGCTACAGATGACTTGTAATCAGGTAAAATAAGCATATGAGGGTCATGAGAGCAAGAAAGAGGGACCTATGGATTGGGTGTCACAAGCCACATTCAAGTCACCAATTTTCATATTTTATATGACTACATTAGCCCATGAGATGATCCTTTAGTAATTTAAAACTATATATGTGTTGTCCCTATGATTGATATGTAAATAGGGTAAAATAAGTAAGTTTTTTTCACTTGAGTGTTTGATTGAATGACTTTATTAAGTTACCTTATGAGAGTTAAGAAGTTACTAGGTGAATAATGAATTAGGATTGATCAGGTATATATACCAATCCTTTTGGAGAATATCTCACATTAAATCACTTAGGTTGACCATAATAATATGGTTCATTTATAAATTAGATGACTTTAGGAATTGAATACTTGCATTAGAATAGGACACTAGCATCAACCTAGGCATCTGACTAGGATACAAGTGTATAAAAGTTTTGAAAATAAGCATAGGTCTAGAAATTGTAGAGACATAAGATACACAATTTTTTAACATTATGTGTATGATAGAAGGTTTGAATGATTAGAATGTAATTGGTTGGATTAAGGGATAATCAATAGGCATAAATAGATAGTGTTTGTGATCTTTTATGTATCAATAAGGTCATAAAGTTAAAGTTACATTCATGATATGTATTTTCTAAATGTACAAGATTGAGGTGGTATATTATTTACAAATAGTGTCTAAAACATGCTTTTAGTTCATGCACAAATATACGCTATTTCAAATTCAGTTTGGCATGATTATATTTCATGCATACATGTACACTAGTTTAAATTTTATTTGATCATGATGTTGTTTTAAGCACATTATGACTTATTATAGTTGGGCACCAATTTAGTGTGGCATGATGTTAGATCACATCCATTTACACACTGGTACCTTTATAGTTATTTATCAGTTATTTTCAAGATTTTTCAAGTGTGGATAAAAATTGAATATATAAGTCTATATTTAATGGTTAATTCATTATTTTTGACTTAATGTACATTGATAGTCAATAATGCTCAATTAATATGGCATTACCCATAGTAAACACATTGTGTGTTTCTAAACTTATCATCTTGGGGTTATAAAATTAATCCATATTAGTTACATATGGGTTGGCAGATTTTTATTCTAATCCAAAACCCTTGCATTAGTCAAATTTTAAATTTTGGGTTAGTCACCCTTAATTTCACCATGTTGTTCATGTGATTCAACAAGGAAACATAATTATTTAATGCTTCAACAAGGAAGCATCTATAACAAGTTACAAGAAAACATGGTTTACTCACATATAGGTGTACTCCTTAATTTTTCAAGTTTCAAATTTCAATTATATTTTATATTTCAACTTTAATTCTATTGACATTGACTAATACATTTCATTGTAATTTTTTATTGAATCAACTTGAACACTTGAATCCTTCTCCTGAATACAAAGTGTGTTTTTCAAACTTAGTTACATATATATCCTTTTACTCTAGTATTTTAATTGCATTGTAATACTATAATACTTCAAATTCCATAGGAAATGGATACCACTTTTAATAATCTCATAGATAATTGGGTGAAGGTGTATGATATGTGGAGATCCCTAGGATGTTAGTTTTGATCTATTGCCTTTTTTTTGTGAGTTGGTTGTATTGTATTTTTTATTGAAAAGCATGATTTCATTAATATAAAAAGATATAATACATCACTAATCATACAAAAAAATTATTTGTGTTGTTTTTAGTTATGGCATCTCTAGTTTCTTCTTTAACAAGTATATGTTACTTTTCTAGTTTGTATAGCAAGCCTACGTATTTTTTGTAAAGGGTGGGGTCCCTATTTAAAACCCCATTTTACTATTACTAAAAAAAATAAGAGGTAAATTTTAGATACTAAAATCTGATATTTGACACTTAGAAATCTCAATTTTAGCCTACACTTATCCTACATGACTTGTGTATCTCAAAAAAACTATCACTCACCATTATTTCATACTTTCATGCTAGTTATGATATTGATCCCTTCTAAGTTACTATCAGTCACTTATAGGAACTTCTCAGTCTATGTTAAATAAGTTATATATCCTACTCAAACTTTTTATTAATCATCATATATGCATTCATATCTCCCAATAATTTTTTCACACTTAGATTGTTACATCAATGTTACTATATTTATTTTAGCATTACCATACTTCACCTAGTAATGATTATTTGTCAAAATAAAAAACATTCTTATAGGTTGGCCCATTCACCTTACATCTTAGTGGTATGATAAATTACCAAATTGACATTGTATAAATACATATCAATGTAAATCATATTCACCATTTAAAATTATCAAGTACCTATTGAATATACTATTCCACATTGATAAAATATACCATGTTTTTCCTAATTTATAAATCAATCACTAGGAGTAGTTAACAACCAAGTTTCAAGCGTAATAATTTAAGTCAATTGTCAAAATTTTTAAGATCAAATATATATTTTAAAGTGCATCCATTTATAAAAAATAGAAAAATTTCTCATTCACACAAGGGTAATAACTACATGTGGTTTGACTTCCATCTTTAAATAAATATATACTTAGGAAATAGTCAAATATTAATGGGGTGATTGAGGTTAGCTCATGCCGATTACACTTTCTCACCTTTAACTTTTTATCCTTCATAAGTAAACCTAGGGTTTCAAGGAGAAGTAATATAATCTATATAAATTCAAATATAGTCAAGGCTCAAATATCACACATGCAAAGACATATTAGGGAAGTGCACAACATTATATTAACGTAGATAAGTAGAATATTCCAGGGTAGTAATGTTAGCTTTAGTTAAACTATGTCTTGTGAATTTATCCTAGGCCTAGCATAAGTGACCTAGCATGCACATATAGTTATTTCCATATCTGGATGAATAGGCATTCTTCCAATGTATTTCCATTTTTAGAACACATTCATGGTTAATCACTCAAATAGGAAATCTAAGAATCTTGATCTCCTTAATACTTTCCATAAATAGAAAATTACATTACCAAATCTATCTCAATCAGTTACATTCATATTTATGATTTATTTACATATATTAAAATTTAAATTAATTTTACAAGTTTAGCCTATTATGATTCACACTATTCTAAAAATATGCTAAAAACTAGCAAAAGGTATTTTCCAAGTTGCAAAAATGATGAACTTGAAGACACCATGGGAAACATATAATCTTGTAAATGTTTAAAAAATCATAAATACTTAACAATATTTTCTAAAATTAATAATTTTGTAGGTAAATAAAATTACAGTCATTTATCACTCTTTTTTACCTTGATTTTTTTTCAAATTTTCCCATTTTATTCTACAATGAAAGTGGTATACAATTTTTTTTATGGTCATTATGGTTTTTGTTGTTGTTGTGTCAATGTATATACATTAATTTTTAGTTTTTTGGGGTATATACATGTATTTTTTAAAGTATATACATTTTTTTAATATTTAAATGAAAATGTTATGGGATATGATGACAGTTATGATTCTAAAGAAGAATAATTTTGAAAGAAATAATATTCCATGCTCTAAATTCAAGAATTATTTACATTAAGACAAGTCTCTCCAAAAAACATGATGAATTTATTTCTAATATTATGTGATCATCATGTACCAAATAAAAATGAGGACTTTGATGTTAGGATGTTGTTTTAGTATTATGTTAGATCATTCATATTAGATTTCAAGTAATGGATTGTTTCTTACTTGGAGTGGATCTAAAACAATTTTGGTGTGACACCTTAAAATTTCATTTTTATCATCCATTACCCTAATTAGTGTGGTTAAAAATTATGTTTTCACTTCCCTATCAAAAACAAACTTTTTTCTCTAGCATTTGTCCAAGTTTCAAACCTCATATTTATTTTTAACTAAGTTATTTTCCTATGGTTTCCTTTTAATTTTAATTGAATATTTTCACATCAATTTTGAGTCCATTAATTTATTATTGAAAAAAAAAAAAAATTGGAAAGAGTTTACGATTGTTTTTTTTAATGGACTTGAATTTTAATAGTTAATATTGGAGTTTATTTTTTCAGAAATGATGGAAAGCTTAACTTAGATTTAATTCAGGTGTGAGGGTTTTTTTAAAGTTAAGGTTAAAATTATGGCGTTTTATAGGATCTTATAACCTTTATAATGAAAAAGTATATAAAATTTAAGGTATATAAAAAATAAGACAAAAAACTAGCCTACATCTAGTAGGGAGATAAAAATACCACAAAACACAATGAAACTTAATCAAAAATTCACACAAAGTTTAGCAAAAAACTAAAATAAAAACAAACCAATAAACCTATTCAAACAAGTCCTCTAACTCATTTTAAAAATACATATTATCCTTCTAGTCATAAATATTAGTGATTGTGTTATCATTCTTATTCTCTTTCTACTCAGCTTTGTTATTCTTCTTATTGGCTCTAGTTTTTTAACTTAATCCATCATTTCTAACTTTATTGATTATTTTATTTGACTTTTCCTACACATTATTTTTACTTAGATCCAAGTTATTTTCCCCTTATATCTGACCTCTTTATTTTTCCCCTTAGCCACATTCAACTTCTTGGAATTAATTTCATCACTAGCTTTCTCCTTCTTGATGATATCATCTAGAAAAGGGTTCAATTGTTTAACCCTTTTTATAAATAATAGTTAATGGTAATAGGATATTAAAGAGTAAATTAAGATATTCCTAAATTAGGCCAATTAAATAATTAAGTTTATGATATTTAATCTCAATGTTGAATTATGAAAAATATTAAATATAGAAAGTACAATGCCAAACAATATGTTGATTATGCAATCATGAAGAAGAAATAATACTTATCTTATCCAATTATGTGTATACAAATATGAGATGTAAATTTGAGGAAATAGGTTATCTAGAATTTAGGAACTAGTCATTATATTCAGGAAATATTATTTCTAATTGCTTAGACACTTGTGTTTACCTATGGACACTTTTATCAACTATATTATCTTAATCTCGATGTAAATTTCATGTACAAAATTCTCATTGTATTAATATGAATCCGATTTTGTCTTCATGGGTTATATGTCACTTTCTATATGATGTATTAGTATGGTGCACATAGTCTTTGTATCATTATATATAGCTCAAAACCCTAGCTCTCCACCTTATGTTAGTTTACCTTACTTAAGATGGGTTAGTGGAATTCTAGTGTCAAATTGACCTCAAATATCCCTTTATTAATGATATTTTCCTACATATCCACTACTATGAAGAGGACCTTGGACATATGTAGTTATCCATTATGTGTTGGTATGTGTGTAAATAATAGTGTAGAATACTATATGTAATTACATCAAATGATATAGCTTGTAACTTGAAAAATATAGCTCATGGGTTATTTTTTGAGTGACTTATAACTATATTAGGAATCCTCCTAAGATTTATATGCAAATAGGGATGAATAGGTCAGCATATCTTAGTTTTATGCTTGGAAATCTAGTAGTATTTCTAAGCTTGAGAGGTGATTTCTTGATGTGCAAATGAATTGGATTTGACTTATATTTATACTAATTATTTTTAAATTATCCTCATGTAAGGGTTAATTAAATTATTAGGTTGACCCATACATATCAAAATATTTGAAAATTTGAGTGTTTTTAGCATAAAGACACGTGTTAGATTAGGGATAGTAGGATCGATGTTATTGTCCTATCTTGAATGTAATTTTCAAGGATGGAGGAAAGTTTTTGAGGTTAAGTAACTATTAGTGAAGGATGTATATCATATTTTAGGAATTATATGGTTATATGTGATCTAGATAATTAGAGTAATCAAGGTTAGACTAGTAAATAAGTAATTATACCCAATGAGGTGGAAAATAGAAGCCTTTCAATTACGAGGAAGGTTAAAATGAAAGGTGGAGTCTTGAGAGATATTTTTCAAGTGTACAAGACTAGTTTAACACATAAATATATATTTAATAATATAAATCCAACCATTTAATATAGTAATTCATATGGATAAAGTTACTAGTTTAAAGGAAATAAAGTGTATTGTGGTGTGTAAAACACACCTTGTCTTTGTTTGAATCCAATTGAATTTATTTTATGTGAATGACCTAAAATAAATAGCATGTTACAGGTGCAATTAGTACATATAATTTTTAATTCACTAATTTAAAATTACTTGAAATAAAGAGAGCAAGGAAGGAGTACGCTTATGTGTTGACACAACCATGTTTCTCCATGGTAGGTTATATTGGTAGAGATGATTCTTAGCTAAATCATTTGAGAGAGATTAGCAATTGAACCTTGGAGATGTGAAGAGGGTAATTGGAGGTTGATCATGCCCATAATTTGA